>CAUZXS010000077.1:0-81526 GCA_963585895.1 Sepioteuthis lessoniana | reverse complement strand
CCCTAGTATGACAACCAGTCTAGGGGAAAGAAAACTGAATTCGAACCTGTTAAGATTTGCTTTTAAAAAACTGACCTTTGTGTCACATCCTACCTGTGGCAGAGGGGTTGGGTAAATACTGACCTAAAAAGTGATTTCTCACTTTTCTCTATGTAGCCATGAGCAAAGTTGGAAATCCTTGGAGACTGTCAATCCTCTCCAAGATGTCAAACAAGAAGAAAACATAAGCAATGTTTTCTATCCAGATTTTTATTTGTTTTCAATATTTTGGTTGGTAAACAATTTAATTACACTAAATTATAAATTTTGTTCCTTTATATTCTGTATTATTTCTTAATTCATTTGTGGAAGAATTAAACAAAAATAAGTATATTCGATGATCAAATTAATTTGCAACTGTCCAAATATTTTGTTACAGTATAAAAAAAAGAATGTCACTTATTTTGTGGCCAGAGGAAAAGTGGTGGCAATAAGACTTTTATTTTTTTTTTTTTATAGAGAGCAGACTGGATATGGGAGGCATTGTGAGAATAGAGCAAGAGGATATAAAATCCAATCTCAAAGACAAGAGGGAATAATTTTTTTTTTTAGTAATACTATACAATAATGGCTAAATTTCAAGCTATTTTGGCATTTAAGAGCTTTGCTGAGATGAAGAGGAAAGTTTGTTTGAGCAGCGATATGGTGAAACTGTTTATTGGTGAAAGTGAAGCTGGCTGCAAAAGGTCCCTGATCTTGCAAGTTTTATATCCCTGTTCCTGGAAGGAGACTTTAGCTTCATACCTCTGATTAAGTGATGTGGATCAAGTGGATGCAGACAAGATTGAGGAAAAGTTGATGGCATTTACAGAGGGAGTTTTTTCTGCATATGCAAAGCTAGGGAGGATGAGGTGGGCCAGTGAGGCTATTGATGTATATGCTTCTAATATACAAAGACTTGCAGAATTGGCAAAATTTGAGGGAAGTGGATAGGATCAGATTGTAAAGCTGACATTTGTTAATGGCTTCCCAGAAAGGATTTCTGTAGCAATTGCCTAATATGAAAATGCTGCAGATCAGTGAATTGATCTCAACTGCCAGATTGCCCTGTCAGCTGGGGCTGTAGAATACACTAAGTGCTTCTCTCCAGAGGGGTAAGAACCCCTCACCTCGTGATGAGTGTCCTGGATATGACACTAAACAATCTGATGGTGAGGTTCCAGTAATGCTGGAGCTTTGGGGAATGCGAAGTACTCCTTCTTTTATAATGTTCCGTGAGGAGGGTAACTTTAGTTGACAGTTTATAATCTCTTCACTCTCATACAATGCCAAATACTTGGTATGGAATGCTAATGCAATACCAACTCACAATGCTACATTTCACTGCATGCACATCATCAAACATCTGACTGATTTATATATTTTTTTATTTCTAGTCACATGATCCCAGTAGCACAATACATTTCAACAGTTGTGTTTGTTGGCTGGAGATCTGTGTTCAAACCACATGGGTTACTATTGGCACATTCTTCTAAATAACACCTTTATTATCATTGCTCCCAGGTCCACTCTGGCCTGGAGTGGTAGCATCTGATAGGGTCCTATCTATGGGTCAAATAGAGCTAAACTGTGTATTTATCTTAAACTGAATTGTTTGAAATAAAACTGTTTTTTGACATTGAAACTGAATTGTTTGAAATAGAATTGTTTATATGTATAAAAATGGATTTGGTATTAATAACCTACAATAGTTGATGTGCTATAAAACCAAACCAAACCAATTGACTGCCAGGGTGCTGACAGCTAAGAGAACTCAGGAAGCAGCAGCAGCTACAAAGCCAGAAATCAGAAAAAAACGAGGCGGGTTGATGGGGGATCTAGGACAGACAAAACATTTGGCAGCAAATGCTTCAATTGTAAATGCCTACACTTGATCTGAGACTGTAAAGAGCCAATTAGAACAATTTATGGATGTGGCACCCCGGGACATTTCGTGAGATATTGCCGACAGGAAAATGAACAAAGGGAACCTGTTGCACCAGCAGTTACCCCTTCAAGCCAGTAATGGTGCATGGTAGAAGGCAAAGAAGCAAGAGCCCTTTTTGGTACTGGATGTACTGCAACATTGATCTACTTGGATTTTTTGAATGGTTGTAGGGGTATGAGCAGTATAAAAGCAGTTAATGGAAAAGTGATGGATGAAATCGTTGAGGTTATTGACGTCATAGTGGGTATGGATGTTACCGGTCAGCTTGCAAGAATTAACATTTATGAAAATGGACCTGTGGAGTTCAGAGGGGTGCATTGTGCAGTCAGTATGCAACCAATAGCAATGACCTGCGAGAACAGTGGGACAAGTCTGTGAAAAGTCAAGAACAAGGATTTCAGTGCGAGTTTTGATGGTGAGAAATAGACTGTTGAGTGGAACTGGACTACAAGGCTCCTGATATATGGAACAAAGTAGGTTGTTATGAAACTTGGCCCTCTCCCCCTCCTTCAGATGAGTTTGATAGAGATCAAACGTTGGATCACAGAGTGAATCTCTGCCCAATGGGATGAAAATGTGTGGATCGGAGTGTTACCATTAATGCCAGTGGTTCAACCCACAAAGAATAAGGTTTGGCCAGTCTTGGATTATCGAGAGCTGAATGAATATATTACATGTCACTCTGGGATGCAATCGATGTGTGCAGAGAGACTCTGAGGAAGTGGAGGCAGATGACAGGAGCATCTAAGATTGTCGATCTAAAATCCCCATACTTGCAGATAAGTGTTATGAGACATTTGTGGAAGTACCAGTTAGTCCGATTCCTGAAACAGACTTATTGCCTGACTCAGTTGAGGTTTGGATTAAATGTTGCCCCAAAGATCATGTTGGCAATTCTCAAAGCTGTGCTTAAAAAGATGACATCAGAGAAGGCACAGATTACTATATAGATGAAACATCAGACCCAGTGGAAATGGGGTCATGAACAAAACCACCAGATCATAAAAGTCATTGCTGAGAGAGAAGGTATATCGCCTGCTGAAACAAGGTTTTGTTACAATATGTCTCCCAAGTCTGAGCAACTTGAGAAAACTGTACCACAAAGAGAGATCTTCAATTACCAATGGAGGCATCTAGGAGTTAAACCAGTTGTCGAGCAAGCTGACTTACCTGAATCTATATGAGTTGAAGAGGTTTGGGAAGAGAAATAATTACTGGAGTGCAGTCATACAACAATGGAGGTGGATGGCGTACCTGAACATATTTTTGACCTTAGGTTGATTCAGAGCTCTTCAGAGAATGGTGGGGACACCGAATGGCAGCTATGTGAAACCTAACCTCCACTGGTATGAAGATCATAAAGAGAGCAATACCTGTCTGCTTGGTTGCACAACTATGAAATGTGAATGATCTGGGAGATCAGAGGGGTGTGTAGAAGAATTAAACAAAAATAAGTGTATTTTAAGAATGAGAAATATTTGCTTTTTATTAATTTTTGATGGAGACTCAAATTACATTGCAATTGTCCAAGTATTTTGTTACAGTTTGAAAACAGAAGGAAACATTACTTATTTTGTGGCCAGAAGAAAAGTGGCACCAATAAGAGCCTTTTTTTTTTTTTTTTTTTTTTTTTTTTTTTTTTTTTTTAGAGAGAGAGAGCAGACCAGAAATGAGAGGCATTGTGAGAATGGGACAAGTGGCTACCAAGGATGAGAAGGAACTTCTTTTTTTTTTTTTTTTTTTAGTAATACTATATGACAATGGTTAAATTTCATCATTGTTGCCTAAGAATAGAAAATTTACATTATACCCTTCAAACTTTGCTTTTGTGGCCTGGACGATGAAATTTAGAAATTAAATTAACAGGCAAATTTGCACATGTTCATATATATGAAACAATACATGAATCAAAATTTACATGTATTCATACATAAGTTATACAAAAATATTTAGAAGTGAGTAGTTTTTGAGAAATGTAACTGTAATATAAATCACTTTCATATATTAGCTCCCCAATATAGTCTTCCTCCATATGTTTTGAAAATTTCATCATTCAGGTTACAAAAACAAAGTTTGAAGAAAAAATAGATATTTTCTACTTACTTTAGGCAAAAGCAATTAGAAAATAACACTTTCTTTCTGCTCAGGAAGAAGAGTAAAAAAATTTTTGTATATCATTATTTATAATGAAGGTGAGAGGATAGAGGCACTTATGGCATAAGTTATCATCATGGTAAGTGGACTTGGCTACTTCAGTTCAGTTCCTTGAATGAGGCTGTTTGCATTTCACATAGAATTGATATCTTTGGAAAGGTATGAACCCAACAATTCTCCTTTAAGTTATGGATGAATTGTAGGGCTGATTGGGTTCTTTAACCTTGGTATGGCATCCAGTCTAGGAGAAGGAAAACTGAAACCAGTTGTAGACCCGGAAAGGGATTGTCACTATCAGACAATTCCTGCCTAAGACATGCCACATGAGTAGCACCCATTGGGTGCCTTGGGTGATGTAATGGTTAGCAAACAAGACTAGTAAATCTACACAAGTGAGTTCAAGTCTCATTGGGTGCCTCATTCATATGGCCTTGTGCTACATTCAAACAAAAAGCTTAGTAAATTACTACATGAGTTAGGACCCTCAGGACCTACAAAACAGTCAAAGGTAATATGAACATCAGAAAACTGTAGACCATGAAGAAACAATGAAGTTAGGCATCAATGATCATGAATGTAGGGAAAAGGTATGTGTGTGTAGGAGTGGGGGTCATCAATTTTTGTAGAACAAAGTTAAATTTATACATTGACCTTCTAAGTAGGTCAAGCATTGACATGATATAGGAGCTGTTAATTGAGAAGGATGGAGTGTATTGAATCAATAATAACACCAACTGATTGCACTTGAGATAAAGGAGATACATGCTCTGGTTGAATAGTCAGATGAAAATGACATTAGATTTAATAATCTCTGAAATGTCTCATGGGATAATGACCTAGAGGTGTTGGTTAAGAGCTTCAAGTTGTTGTCAGTTGAAGAACAAAAACCAAACAAAATTAAAAGAAATTAGATAAGAGTATCCTGAATATGGTTGTAAAGAAAGCATTAGTGACACATGGTCCTATCCCATCCATGCCTACTAAATGCTTCCTCAGCCCAGCTGGTTGGGGCTGTAAAATATCCTAACTGCATCTCTGCTAAAGGGTACCTTCTATCAACAAATGTCCTGGATATGATGCTAAACCATTTAATGAAGTTCTAATCCTGGAGGTATGGGGAATGTAGAGTATCCCTTCAAATCCATTACTCTCAGTTCCACTCTGACCTGTAGTGGTAGTACCTGTTAGGGTTCCATTTCTGGGTCAATAGAACTATTTAATCATTCACTAGACCATTTAACTGTGCAAACAAATGATTATTAAATTGAACTATTAGTATTACATAGCAATGCTTGAAACTGTTTAACTGTGTGCAAATAGGCAAATAATGATGGATAGCAATACTTGAAACCATAGTGTCCTGGGTATGACATTAAACTACATCTGAAAGTGAGACTCGAGTTTGGAGAATGTAGAATACCCCTTCATTACAATTACTCTCAGGTTCACATTTAACCTGAAGTGGTAGTACCTGTTAGGGTACCATCTATGGGTCAAATAGAAATATCTAATCATTTACTATAATTGAAACCACTTAGTTGTGCAAAAAATGGTTAGTATTAAATTAGATAGGGATACTTGATGAATAGAATTACTAATAGCCATACTTGAAACCATTTAACTGAATGCAAATAGAACTATTAGTGTTAGATAGCAATACTTGAAATTATTTATCTCTGTGCAAACAAATGAGCTATGACTCGTTTAAAAATGATTGTTAACAAATCATATATATATAATTTGGTGTTAAATAACCTCATATTGATCTCAGCAACAAGTGGTCACAGTTTACTAAAATCATAAAATGGTCTGCTCAAAACACTTGGATACTAAAAAGTAATCCTCATTTAATGAATTAATATTCAGTTCATTTTTTGTATCTTTTGTGGCTTATCAAATATTTTAAAGAGTTTTTAAAATAACTTTTCTTTTAAAAAAAAAACTTCTCCTGATGAAGACCTAAGATCAAAACTAGTTTAGAAGAATTAAAAAGCAAGTTGTTACAAAAAATATTCTTTGCCTTATATACACTAAAGAAAATGTGTGGATGTTTTAGTATATAATGTAAATGATATATATATCAGCGTGGTATTCTTGACAATGTTTTGACTAACAGAGCTGAGAAGATGCCATTCATCTCAACTACTTGTTCTACTCCAAGCATATTACAAAGGGTAATTTTTTTTTTTTTAGATAGATATGAATAAAAAAAATGTGTTAGATTGAAACTCATCATATTAAGTAGTCACATACTATGTCCGACTTGCTCAGTATATCTATCCCCTTGTGATTACTTCATCTGAGAATACCTAAAAGCTATGATGTTTGCCATTTTATGCCATAATGGCAACTGAAATCACATGACTGCTGCTACTCAAGGACATACATCCACTCACTCACTACTACTAGCAAGAGGTGTATGTATTATAACAATTTGATTTTTATGAGGCATATAAACGTTTACAAAATAAATTGCATTGGATCTATTCTTCATATTCTGGCAAATGATTTTATTATTGCATACAAATAATTTTGCCATTCAAATGGCTTTAAAATTTCTGCTTAAATATATAACAATTAAGGTTATTTCATATAAATAACTATTAAATCATCAGTATTTAAATGTTGGCTGCCGACAACTGATGACTTGAAAAATTGTATTAGTCATGAGATCCCTGCAATATCAGAAGCACTAAGTGGGAGCTGCAGATCTTTAAGAGTGTATAGCTTGTGAGTGCAAGCATTTGGATAATATAAATTTTAAAACAAAGTGATGGTAATAACAAAATAAAATGACAAATACTGTTCTTATTGTAAAATGAAATTTTAAATGGGATCTATGTTGTTGTTCCAAACCAGAGAGATCATTCTGCCAGACCCTGTGTTTGTATGTATTTATCTACTCAACTCTTCAGTCACAAACAGGATGCAACACCAGATCAATTTTTAAGCAGAGTACAACTGATCTGAATTCAGAATTTTTCTTCTAGACTGCTTGCCATAAAATGTCTGCCCTACTCTCTTTCCATAGTTTGAAGGAGAATAGTTGAATTTATACTGTTCTGAAGGATGTTTCTGCAACATTAAATGCAAACGGATTTGTCCTGGATTTGAGCATAGATCAACAAATCCATTTCCTACTATGATAACTGTTACTCCATGAACACCCCCTTAGATGTGTGAATGTATTTACCCATTTATTTCTTTTTCACAATTCATAGCAAAAAATGGCTTGGTTTCTTTGTTTTAATGACATGTCAACCTTCATGGGTTATTTAATGCTAAAGCCATCATTATTGAACAGTAGTGGTACTATTTATTTCATAGCTGGGGGAATAAAGAGGTTCATACCTTTCCCAAAAGCATTAGTCTGAAAGTGCACACAGTAGTGTGACTGGAGTTTGAACACACTTACTACCAGCACGTTAGCCACTATCTTATAGGGATTCCCCGACTGTAGGACTCGAGTTCTACCTAAGGAAATAATTTTATTATTTTGCCATGAAATTTCAGAGATTCCAATTCAATTTTCTTTTTTGTCTAGTTGCCATACCAAGGCTAGAGAACATAGTCTACCCTACTATTTACTCTGAGGTAGTGAGTAGAAGTGGATTCATGTCTTTCCTGAAGAAAATTAGTGTGGAATGAAAGGCAAACAGCATCAGTTGGAATTTGAACTCTATTGCCGATTCTATTTTCAACAATGATTACAGCAATAATATTCTTAATTATTAACCAGTACAAATATTAGTAATTACTAAAATGAACTTGACCTACCACAAAGCTACTGTTGAGAGGTACTTGGGAGCATTGAAACTTATTAATGATTGATTCAGCTTGATAGCCACAAGAAGTGCTACTGCTATATATTGCTGGTTATATAATTAAGTTTTCACACTAGTAGCTCTTGGTGGCTCTTATAGGAGATTAGGTTACAAGTCTCCTTAATACCCTCAAATGTAATTCTAGCTGATTTCACTTATGTTATCATTGTATAGCATCTTTTTTTTTTTATTTGAGAAGTATTTTCTTTAATTTAAAAAATTTTTTTAATAAAATTAAAAGATGGAAGAAAATATCCATCAAAATTGTCCACCCTGTTGGTGGGACTTAGAATGCACTATCTCATACTGAGGGTTAAGACCCACCCCCAAAAAAGGGTGTTCTAGGTATGACACTAAACTGAATCTGATGGTAAGGCTCCAGTTCTCGAGAGTGTGGATTACTCTTACATTGCTGTTACTCCCAGGTCCACTATGACTTGGAGTAGTAGTAGTACCCATTGGGGTTCTATGGATGAAATATATCTTTTAAAAATTATTTATATTCAATATGACCATATGTGTGCTAAAAAAACTTAGACGAATACACTGAAAATGTAAATGTGAACATACAGTTAATTCCCTAACCTCTAGATATAAAATAACTCTTGATGAATTGACATGCCATTAAAATCAATCAGTCAATTAAAATAGAATATTTCTGGCCTGCATTTGGTATATTATTATTGCATCATCTCTAAAATTTCTTGTTCAAGAACACTAAACAATACATTAGTATTGCTAATATATTCTTTTTTCAAGTTCCACTATTATTCTATTTGGTGCTATGATTTTACTAATCTATTCTGTACTCTAATTATAACAGATCAATAAATTATAAATATCTTTGTGTTAAGTGGAAGGTAAACAATTTTCTAAAATAAAATGATTGATTTTAATGGTATGTCAACATATTTAGGGTTATTTTATGCCTAGCGGTTAGAGAATTACATTTATTGTAGATTTATTTTTACATTTTTTTGCGTGCAATCCAGTTGAATACAAATTATTTTTAAACCAGATCTATTTGACCTATAGAGGAGAGTCCTTGTGGCTAATGTGCTGGATTGCAACATTGTAGTAAGCAAGTTCAAACTCCAATTGTGCTTTCACTTTTGAACTAATACCCTTGGGAAAGTTATACACCTTTGTGTCCCCCCCACACCTATGAGATGAATAAAACCACTACTGTTCTTCTTCAAGGATTAAATAACCCACAAGGGTTTATACACCATTAAACAAAGAAGCCAAACTTTGACCCATAGAACCCTAACAGGTATTACAACTCCGGATCAGAGTGTACCTGGGTGTAATAGCATTGAAGATGTAGTCCACACTCCCTAGATCACCAGAACAGGAGCCTCACTATCAGATTCAGTTTAATGTCATACCCAGCTCACTTTTTTTAGTGAGAGTTCTTACTTCACTGCAGGGGATACAGTCCGCATATTTTAAGCCTTGCTAGCTGGCCATAAAGTTGGTCTGAAGATATGTTTACAAAACAATCCTTTTTACAAGATGGTTGACTGTTTACAGATGTCATATTAGCATGAAACTCCTGCCTTAGATATGTTCTCATGACAAATCTTTAGAGAGGTGAAAAAGTCATTGTTCATCAATTTGAAAACAATAGCAATCTTATCTTTTGTCTCTCATATGTCAAAACAATAAGATAGTTTCTATCTTGCTCATCTTTTTGTTTAGATGATAAATATGTTCTTAAAGTGCTACAAATGTAGCACAACTAATATATTTATAGTTAAGTACAAAGCTTAGCTTAGTTATGGCACAAGCCAAAAATTTCAGGGCACCTAGTAAGAATCAAACTCACTAATGGTCTGCTAACTTAGCATTAGGCATCTATGTTGTTTCTCAGTCTTTTTGGCAGTTCCAGTGGTGCTCTCAACCCAGCTGTAGTTACTACATTGCACTAAAAGGGTCAATTCCTGATGTTTGAGGTGCTGTACAAAAGAGGAATGCCAGTGTGGCCCCAAACAGTTATCATTACTTTCATGTATATAGGTCTCCTCCTTCTTTTGTGGAGTAAATAACATTTAAAATCGTTGTTTTTGAAGGTTCGCTTAGTGTAATGGTTATTGTTGTAGGAAATGGAATTGTTGACCTAAGTTCAAACCCTGGATGATGCTTTTTATATTTCACTTAGTTCTAATGTTCTTGGGAAAGGTATGAATCCATCTGTTCTATCCTTAGCTATTGATAAATAACAAGACAGGCTGAGTTCTTTAGCCTTGGTTAGACAACCTGTCTAGGAGAAGGAAAACTCTGAATTCAAACCAGCTTAACTCTGATTAAAAATTGACCTTTTGTCACATCTTGCTCATGATGGAAGGGATGGGCAAATGCAAACCCCTTTTATTTTTATATGTACATTCCTACGAAGATCTATATTGGAAATAGATATGGGTAATCTGTATATTTCTATTATTCATAGGTATTTATGCATCTACTCTTGGTGCTGTAACATTAAGCCAGTTCTGTTTAAATTAAGTATCCTTCATTGGTGGATAAGTTAGTGATAAACCCCTTGAATAATTAGTTGTCACCACAAGTATATCAAGTTCTTTACATAGCATTGTAACTCATGCTTCTTAGGTCCTTTATTCAGTTGGATAAGAACTGGAACAGCTTCAAAGGAACACTCTTTGGCCTCCGGATGGAAACAATCATTGGAAAAGTAGATGTGGATTTGATATAAATCCATAAGACAATCATACTTTGGACCACAAGAACTCCAAACATAAACTTAACGCTCCGTAAATTCCACAAAAATAAAAGTCACACAACATTTTCCAAGAGGAATTAGAAAAAGTTCAGAGATATCCTAAACACTTGCACATCTTCACAGACAGATCAAAACTAGAGAAAATAATAGTATATAAAGGGAAAATATTTAAAAAAAAAACACATTCCAAATGACACCTCTTGATTCAGCGCAGAAGCTTGTGCAATCAACATGGCTCTTGACCCCATCTCAGAATCAAGGAATAACAAATTCAATATCTTTTCTACATTGCTATCAGTGTTGGAATCATTAAAAAACAGGAAATTTGATAATCCATTAATAGTAAAAATACTATGCAAATTAGAAAATTTATTAAATGATAATGATATGCAGATATGTTGGGTCCCATGTCATACTGAAATCAGCAGAAATGACTAAGCAGATAAAGCAACCAGGTTATGTTTAGGACATAACCACTGAAAAAAAGTTTAAAATATCATATACAGACTTTAAAATGAAGATAAATACATACAACAACAAAGACAACAATGCTGGAACAGCAATATCATTGAATGTACTAACCTGGCCCATATAAGAGAAACCTTTTATAGTGCAAATGACATGAAGTAGCTGTTCCAAAAAATTGAAATGAATAATGTAATGTAATTCCTAAAAGCTATGAATTTATACTGAAAACACTAAAGGAATTTTCAACCTGACCAAATTTCCTCTACAAACTGTTTCTCTACAAGAAATACTTTAACAAAGTCTGATCCTTTCTACAAGCTGTTTCTAAAAAAAAAATCCTTTTTCCTACTAGATGATTCTCTACTATTAGATGTTCAATGAAACCCAATTCATTCTACAAAATGTTTCTCTACTAATAAATTCCAATATAACAGAACTTTGTTTCCCCACTTTTTTGACTTGATTTGCTATTAAATGACAAAGGAGATTAATATGCTGTAAAACAAACAAAATCAAAGGAATAATCAGATCTGTTTAGTAATTTAGCAATAAGTTTTATTGTCTATTCTTTATATACAAGGAAAAGAAAAAGTCTGCTCACAAAATCTTCCTTGGAAGAATTTAATTTTAGTGATAGTGATGCTGATGCCAGAGTGTCTTTTCCTTATGCTACTCTGGCTGACTCTGATATCCTCAGACTGAAGGAATCAATGAATGTTTTCTGACAATATTTGCCTCCACTCACTCAAAGCCACTCCCACCTGGGCCAATTAAAAGACCAATTTCTTTTAGAGAAAGAAGTTCCATCAACTTTGACTGCCCATGATGAGAACATTACTTATCTTTTATCTATTGCTAACCACATTAAATTGGTAAATATAAAAACTTAGAATATGCTGTATCCCTTGCAAAGGAGTAAGACTCTTCCCTCAAAAGGGTTGTCCTGGATATGACACTATATTAAATCTGATTGTGATGCTCTGATTCTGAAGATCTGAGGGGTGTGGAATATACCTTCATTACCTTTACCCCCAGATCTATTCTAACGTAGTGTGGTTGTACCTGTTAGGGTCTCATCTATGGGCCAAATAGATATGTTTAAAATTATTTATATTTAATAGTACCATGTGCAAAAAACCTCTTGAGAAACAGCTTCACAAAAAAATGTAAACATGAACATACAATGAACATGATTCCTTAATCTCTTGGCATAAAATAACCCTAGATGGGATGACATGCCGTTAAAATTGATCAATCAACTAGACATCTTGTTAAATATGTCAGTCTGATTTTTCAACCTTTTTCTTACAAGATGAAAATTTTAGGAGTGTGTGAGAGAGATAGACTAGAGCTTCTGCCAATATCTATCAGGTATTTAAATCTTGGGGAAGATATCTAATGTCCAGTAATATGCTTTTAAAATCTGCAGTACTATCATGGTACATGTTTCTTTTATAGTGAGCAAGTGAAAACATGTATTCATACTGATGAAGATTTTCACTTGTTTCTCAGCAGCTTAGTGGATTCTTTTCTTAGTTGTTAGAAACTGTTTCAAGTAGGTGAAATGGTTTTTGTAGTACACAGAAGAAACACAAAGGCACAAAGCAGGGCAGTAGCTGGCCTTATTGTATTTAGATATAACAGCTTTAAAAGATCCCTAACAAATGGTTAGTTGCTACTACAACAAGGACATTGATTCACAGTTATATACTGCTGACCTCATTTTAAATCATAAGCAAAGATGTATACAGATCATTATGTATTGCAGCTAAGCAACCTATCTTATAAACATGGTTAAAGGAAACCATTGATAAGAGTGCCAAGGTCACCTGTTGACAGGTGACACTCTGTAAACAAGAATATTTATATTTAAAAGGAATTTTTGAAAATCAAAATTCAGATATCTCTATATATTATTGTCAACCTGATAGAATAGACAGGAAAAGGTTGTTGTTGTGTGTGTGTGTGTGTGTGTATATATATATATATATATATACATACACAGATGCACACAAAGTGTAACAAATTAATTCCCACAATGGCTCTGTAAAAGCTAAATTTTCTTGCCTAGTTACTATGATATTGTACAGGAGCATTGTTATTTGTTTTGTTGGGTTTTTATGGTATATCAAACATTGTAGGTTATTTAATGTCAAATCCTCTTTATACATACATATATATTAAATATGATTTGTAAACATTTTGTTGATAACATTTTTGAATGAGCCTGAGGTCATTTTTTTGCACACAGTTAAATGGTTTCAAGTATTTCATCTAATACAAATTCTATTTACTATTAGTTATTTGTTTGCACAGAGTTAAATGGCTTCAAGCAAATATTGGTATTTAGCATTAATTCTATTCAACACTATTCATTCATTTGCACTCAGTTAAATGGTTCTAAGTATTTCTATGCATCACTAACAATTCAATTTGACAATCATTTGTTTACAAACAGTTAAATGTCCAACAGTTCTATTTCAAACAATTTAATGCACATCATTTGTTTGCACATAGTGTAAATGTCAAAAAGTTCTATTTGACCCATTGATAGGACCCTATCAAGTTGGACTGGACTTGGGGGTAATGGCAATGAAGGGGTACTCCATATTCCCTAAATCTTCAAGACTAGAGCCTTGCTATCAGATAGTATAATGTCATATCCAGGACACTTGTTGGGGTTCTTACACCGACTGCATCTCTGCAGAAGGGTAGTCTACAGCCCCAGCCAACTGGGCTGAGCATTATAGAGAATTCATGTGTCAGGTCAAATCATTATGAACACCCTTATTCCTCCAGTAATGAGTTAAATAGTATTACTTTTGTTTTTCTGTAAAGATGGTTTTGGCATGAAATTAACAATGAAGGTTGATATGCTATTAAACAAAGAAACCAATCTTGTCAGGCCAAATTTATATATATATATATATATATATATATATATATATATATATATAAATTGTTTATTTTATCTATCTATCTATATATATATATATATATATATATATATATATATATATATATATATATATATATAAATTGTTTATTTTATCTATCTATCTATATATATATATATATATATATATATATATATATACATAAATTGTTTATTTTATCTATCTATATATATATATATATATATATATATATAAATTGTTTATTTTATCTATCTATATATATATATATATATATATATATATAAATTGTTTATTTTATCTATCTATATATATATATATATATATATATACATATATAAATAAATTGTTTATTTTATCTATCTATCTATATATATATATATATATATATATATATATACTGTTTATTTTATATGTATGTATATATATATATATATTGTGACGGCAAATTGACTAAAATCCCAAAACGGGACTTTATTTTCGCACGTGAGAAGACGGGGCAGGTTGGCACTTGATCCCCTATAGAATAAGTCCTCGTTCAGAGTTTTTCTCTCAGGCATATAAGACCTGGCATATTACGTGAGGGATTAATTTAGGGCCAGACCGACCGCCGCTGGCAAGGGGTTCCAAATTTCACACTATCCACACACCCACCAGGCTGCTTTCCTTCCTTCCCCTAGACAATGGAAGATATGAGCCTATAGGTTTTAGTCGTAATAATATTATATTGACGTAGTCGGCAACTCCGGTTTCCCGTGTGATATTTTAGAGGAATTTATAGGACAATTTTAAGCAAGATAACATAAGGCGAATAGAAGCTGAAAAGGAAATGTGACACAACAAATTCGTAGCAGAACTGCCAAGAACAACTTAGACCACGTGGTAACATAAAAATACAGGAATCCTTTACTATACAAAGAGATACACTTTCAAAGTGTCAAATATGTATAATGAATTGAACAGTCCATGGACATAAATGTCTTTCTTTTCTGTTCTTTCATTTTCCTTCAAATTGAGAGAGAGAGAGGGTGGTATATAAAGTTTGGGTATAAAGGAGAAATAGCCCCAAAGTTACTTATCTTATTTTTCGACGGGGTTCCACTGGAGGATCTTTCTTCTTTCACGGGCTAATAGACTTTAAGCTATTTTTAATACTGGCTTGAAGAACTTGGGTCCCTCGTGTCTCATATATTCTTTTGTCTTCTACCCGGAGTAAATGGCTATGGGTCTGTCTGCCATGAGCCCTTTCCAATAACTAACATTTCTTCTCGTTTTTTTCGCCGACGGGGAGAAGGGTGCCACTTCCGTTTTAGGGTCCCAGCCAATCATTTGGCTTCTCCTTCCTTCCCCCTGGTGTCCGGCGACCTGAGGTTACTAAGTACCAACATCTGTTGATATCCCCTCTGTGACCTACATTCTTTCTTAACGGTCACTTTTTTGACGGGTTGCCACTGTTCATTCCAACGGGAGGATATATATATATATATAAATTGTTTATTTTATCTATCTATATATATATATATATATACACACACACAAGGGGCATGCGATAAGTTTCCAGACTTTTTTCATATGGGCACTTTTATTGATAGTACACACATGAAACTCTAGTCCTCTTTGAAGTAATCTCCTCCGGCTTCAATGCACTTGTACCATTCCAACAACTTCTGGAAGGCCCCATGGCAGTCCTCTTGTGTGAGCGTGTCAATGACCTTCGTCACAGCCTCTTTCATCTCCTCAATTGTCTCATAACGACAGCCTCTGAGCTTAGGGAATGACCAAAAGTCACAGGGAGCAAGGTCTGTACTATAAGGTAGGGTGAGGAACTGTCTTGATGCCCATCTTGGTCATATAGTCTGTGACACAGATGGACTTGTGGACTGGTGTATTGTCCTGGTGGAAATGCCACCGACCCGATTTGAAGAGTGCTGGCCTTTTCTGATGGAATCTCATCCTGAACTCCTTTAAAACCTCAACATAGTAACTATAATCCTAACTCTAACCCTTTGACCAATCAACTGTGGTGTATTGACTTCCTTACTCCTCCCACACCTCTCATCATCCCTCACAGACTCCCTGCCCTCCTTGAATCTCTTATGCCACTCAAAAACTGATGCTCGATTCATGCAAGATGAACGAAAAGCAGTCTGAAGCATTCCATACGTTTCTGTGGCCTTTTTTCCAAGTTTAAAACAGAATTTTATAAAACATTTTTGTCAAACAGTTCTATTTGACCTGTAGATAGGACCCTATCAGGTGCTACCACTCTGGCTCAGAGTGGACCTGAGAGCAATGTTACTCCATATTCTTCAATCTCCTAAGCTGGAGGCTTGCCATCAGATGGTATCCAGGACACCCACTGGGATGGGGTCTTACCTCTTCTGCGGTGATGTAGTCAGGGTATTCTACAGCCACACCTAAGTGGACTATATGTATATATTTTTTTTTGTGTATGTGCTTATATATATGTGTGTGTGTGTGTGTGTGTATGTACACACACACACACACACACACACGTATTGTCATTCACAGACACTGTTTCTTTGTATCACAACTCTTCAGTGTGGCTAGACATGTGCAACACTTCAAACTGGGATCAAAACCCAACTAACTTTATATCAGCCTGATAACATACCTCAAGGTCAGTGGCAGACCCAACACAAATTAGGGTTGGTTGGTTTGGTTTTATGGCATATCAATCTTTGTAGGTTATTTAATGCCAAACCCATTTTTATGCAAATAGTCAGTCCTATTTCAAGCAATTCAGTTTAGCATGAGTACACAGTTTGTTAAAAACATTTCTATTTCAAACTATTCAGTTTATTCAAACAGTTCTAATTCAGGTAATTCAGTTTTGTATAGGTTCATATTTTGTTTACACACAGTTAAATGTCAAAACGGTTCTATATATAACAATTTAGTTTCATGTAAGTACAGTTTCAGTGTCAAAAACAGTTCCATTTCAAACAATTCAGTTTAGCATAAGCACACAGTTTAAATGTAAGTACAGTTTAATTGTCAAAAACATTTTTATTTCAAGCTGTTCAGTTTAGTCAAACAGTTCTACTTCAAACAATTCAGTTTAGCAAAAGTATGCAATTCTATTTAACCCATAAATTGGGCCCTATCAGGTGCTATTCTGGGCCAGAGTGGACCTGGGAGCAATGGCAATGAAGGAGTGCTCTACATTCCCCAAAGCCCCAGCATCAATGGAAATTCACCATCAGATTGTTTAGTGTCATATTCAGGACTCATGGGGAGCAGTCTGTGTATTTTACAACCCCAGCCGAATGGCCCACACTAATTAGGGAACTTAACGTATATGTATTCTGTTCATTTACATTTTATGCTATTGTATACTTAACTGCTCAATTCGTTAGAAGAACTTTGCATTACACAAATGGCAACTGTTAATTCCTTTGCCAAAGTGGGGATAGACAGACATATATATATATATATATATATATATAACTGTTGTTCGTCCAGTTCGGTTTGCAAATGAATCTAAATTTGGTATTTTAGGGTTTGTTTTTTTTTTATATATATTTGTGCTCTATACTTGATTCAGACTTTAATTGTTCTTCTGGAGATTAATCTTCTGAAGAAGACTTAAACACATGTAGAGAACAAATCTATGAAATAATTAAAACTTAAAATACCACATTCAGAATCATTTGTAGACCTTTTCATTTTAAAATTATGTATTTTGTGTGTGTGTGAGAGAGAGAGAGTATTCTTTGTCAATGTATACAACAAGTAGTACAACTTTGATGCAACATCTGCAATTGATGTAATTACTGGTTATCTTGCTTTGGCTTGTCTGTGGACAATAATCATGAGCGGTATTTGTGTTGTACCAGCGTTGGCCACTATAATACCATGATGTACAAATGTTCCCTAATGATCTTTTCATCTACCAACCTTTCTCTTGAAAAAGTTCCATGGTGATACACCAGTGTATGTAGACTATACCAGTAGGATGCATCCACTTACATATATAGTCATGGGTGGCAAGAGTCTTATCCTAATGTTGTTGTGTCTTCACATAACAGGTTGACTCTGGTGGAAATTCTTGTGTCAGAGATCGCACTGATCACTCAGGCAGAAATGCTGATGATAGTGGTGTGAGATTATGAGGAACAGCAGTGATCTGTGGAAGATTATGAAGTAAAACTTTAAATTGGTCTTTTGACAAGGTTATGGAGGGCCGTATTTGATGGTATAGAAAGTTCTTGGTTACCCACCCTTTGCTCTAGAGGCTTAGGAATGTTTAAATTTTAATACTTTGTTTTTAGTTTTAACTTCTCTCCCTACCCTTAAAAGATATACTATGTTAAAGTTTATTCATCCAATTTTCTAGCAAACACCATGCCTTTTGTCATTATTTTATCTGTGTAACAGAACAGTATTATATTTGTACTTTGCCCTTTCACTCTTTCCTCTCTAATATGCCTACAATATTGTTTTTATCTTTTCAGAAAAAACTGCTTCCAAAGTTTAAGTTTTGAAAACTTTTTACCTGATATATCCTGAGGTGGCAATAATATAAGGATAATCAAGAGATAGTATTCCGTGAAAGGAAATTAAGGAAATAATATGTACTATAGGTTTGAATAACTAAAGAAGAAGTTTATTGTAATATTTACAGAGAGAGAGTGTGTAGTTCTTCACGTGTTCTGTCCAGGGTGTCTCTCCGTGTTTCTCTATCCGGTGACCGGTGACATGGTCCCTTATTTAAACTGTTCCGGTGGTGATTACATATCTCACCATAACATTACCCAATCTTATGTCACAGAAATTTAATATAATAGGTTTGTGCAAAAATAATTGCTTTAAAAACTTTTTAAAAATTCTGTTTAATTCTTTTTCTTTTTCCAAATTTATTGCTCCTTCATATTTCATTTTGAACTCTGATGATAAAACTAGCTGTACTCAACTATATTACATGTAGGTTTATTTTCATTATGAAAAAAAATTCTGCATAGATAACATTGTTTATGATGTATTTGTTTTCTTCCTAGTTTGACCTTTTAAAAAGGATTTGACCTCTTTCAGGATTTCTAACTCTGTCATGACTTTTCAGGTAGACAAAACAGTTCCTCTACTTTGTTTCTGTCCTGTTGGTGGGGCTTAGAATATGCTGACTGTATCTCCTGCAAAGGGATAAAACACCTCCCCTAAAAAATGACACTTAACTGCATCTAATAGTGAAGGTCCAGTTCTGGGAAGTTTGGAGTACCTCTTCATTTCCATTACTCCTTGTACAACTCTGATGTAACTCCTGCAGTTGATGTAATTACTGGTTATCTTGCTTTGGCTTGTCAGTGAATAATAATCATGAGTGGTATTTGTGTTGTATAAGTGTTGGCCACTATAATACCATGATGTACGAATATTCTCTAATGATCTTTTTATCTACCAACCTTTCTCTCGAAAAAGTTCCATGGTGATGGAATGGTAGTACCTGTTAGGATCCAATCTATGGTTCGAATTGATTTGTTTAAAGATTATTTGTAATTGACCAGACTGTGTGCAAGAGAAAACCTAAGAAACAACTACACAAAAAATGTAGGTAGGTATGTACAATAAATACTATTACCTCTTAGCATAAAATAACATTAAATGGCTTGACATGCCATTATTATGAATCATATATTTTGTGAGCATATTCAAATTAATTTTTGGTGTTTTTTTTTTGCTTTTTTTTAATTTGATACATTGTAAGCTATATTTTCTTTCATAATTTTTAGTTGCTTTTTTTTATTCATAACTTGAGTTATCAATCTGAAATAACAAAGAATAGAAAATATCAGAAGTAACAGATAAGCTCTTGGTGAGATTCAAATCTATATCCCACTTTGCTTTGGGAAAATCTTGGTTGAATACACCAGTTACTCTCCCAAGTGTGAAAGGCCATTGGTTTGCAGAAAGCCAAATCAAACATCTTAAACTTGTCCCTCACTCTATTTTTGCTCTCTCTCTCTATCTATATATATATATATATATATATATATCTTACATCAATAGTATTAGTACCATCTTTTTAATTTTAGATGAACCATTGTCAACTTTTAATTTTTGACTAATATTGTTATATAATTAAGGAAATGTTTTTTTTTTGTATTAAAGTACGATCACCAGATGGAGACACAGAATACTTCGACATTGTAGCAGGAGTACTACAAGGGGACACGCTGGCTCCGTATCTCTTTATCATTTGTCTAGACTACGTACTTAGAACATCGATTGACAAAATCAAAGAGAATGGCTTCGAACTGACGAAGAAAAGAAGCAGAAGATACCCCGCAACAACAATTACCGACGCCGACTACACCGATGACATAGCGATACTGGCAAATACACCTGACCAAGCCGAAACACTTCTGCATAGTTTGGAACGAGCAGCAGCAAGCATAGGCCTCCATGTTAATGCACACAAAACGGAATATATGTGCTATAACCAAACGGGGGACATCTCCACTCTAGAAGGAACCCCTCTTAAACTAGTAGACAAATTCACGTACCTAGGAAGCAGCGTCGAATCAACTGAAAAGGTCATCGAAACGAGGTTAACGAAAGCATGGACAGCTATCAATAGGCTATCGACTATATGGAAATCAGACCTAACCGATAAAATGAAACGCAGTTTCTTCGAGGCAGCGGTCACATCGATACTGCTATATGGATGCACTACATGGACGCTAACAAAACGGCTGGAGAAGAAACTAGATGGCAATTACACAAGAATGCTGCGTGCAATCCTGAACAAGTCCTGGTGGCAACACCCCACAAGACACCAACTGTACGGCCACCTACCCCCTATCACGAAAACTATTCAAATTAGGCGAACCAGACATGCAGGACATTGCTGGAGAAGCAGAGATGAACTCATAAGAGATGTACTCTTATGGATCCCCACACACGGACGTGCAAAAGCAGGACGACCAGCACGAACGTACATTCAGCAGCTATGTGAGGATACAGGTTGTTGTCCTGAAGACCTACCTAGGGCGATGAACGATAGGGAGGAGTGGCGAGAGAGGGTCAGGGATATCCGTGCTGCCAGCACGATATGATGATGATGATGAATCATTTTTCATTAATTATATTTAGTTTGGTGAGGCTTTGAACTACTCGGGTCTCTTAATCCAGGTGCATAGTCAGATTGTGCAGTCTTTCACCCACACATAAAGGATATATCAATCATCTGTCATAATAAACCCCCAGACAAGAAATGGGGCTGGAGTGGGGATGACGTCATTCCCAGAAGAGATGGTCCTGAGAATTTGAGGATTTTGAAAAGATAGTTGAGTTTTCTGCCGTTGAGTTTTTTTTTTATCTTTACCAGCAGAGATCTTAAACACTACAAATTGTGCTGCGCATTGAGGGTGGAGTCAGCATAGTATGGTGAGCATAGGTTTTTAAGAATTGTGTTGCTAAGGGCCAAAGCCAGAAATTAATAAACCTGTTTGTATCTGAAACGACAGTCCGCCTGTATATATGTATCTGTATTACTGTTATTGATATCATTATGAGTATACAACAATATTTTATTTAAACTTAGTTTTTAGTTATTTCTTTTTACCTTAAATTATTTGGGGTTTTAGTCAATGGAAATGAGGACGGCATGGACCTGAAAGAGTAAAGGATAAAAAACTGAAAATTAGGATGAAAGAAAATGTTAGTCAAATAATTAATGGTTGACAATGGTTCATCTAAAAGTAAAAGAATTAAAAGAAGCTTTATTATACTGAGGAGATTGGCAGGATTAGTGTTAGTCAATCCCTTCAATAATATCATTTTGACTGTGATGTTATATGCTAATGAAACATGGGCTACCATAAAGAGGGAAGAACAGATACTGATTATAACACAGGGCTATGAAAAAAATCCATGCTGGGAATATTGTTACTTGAGCACACCCGAAGTGAGGTAATTTGGGAGTGGAGTGAAGGACATAATCATGGCCTAGACATGTCTCAAGGCTCACAGACAATAAGTGGACACATGCAGTTATCGAGTGGTATCCAAGGGACTGGAAACAATCACTTGGAAAACCTCCAAAATGATTGGATAATAAAATTGTCAAGTAATTACTTGACAATTTCATTGTCCATTCTCTGTGGAGTCAACACAAAGAAGAAGAGCAAGAACAATGTGGAAGTACATTGTTGCCAGTGATGTGGAAAACATCAAGATAACCTGGCTAATTAGGGAATATCGTACTACCTCTGTCCTATCAGTTTTTATTTAGTCTGGTGTACATGTATCATAAAAACCCTAGTCATAGCTTACAGAGCACTCACTAAAGAACAAAATCACTGCAGTGGATGTGTGAGATTAGTTTGCTAACCATGAAGGGGTTCCTCTCAGTTCTATGACAATAGTTGCATTTATATATTACTTTCATATACTAAATGTAACAACTTTTATAGGACAGAGGTAGTATCTTACAATATGGCAAAAAATGATAATTTTTTTTTTTTTTTTTTTTTTAAATATTGCTGCTTGTTTATCTGAAGACCTAGAAATTAAAAAAATATGTTTTCAGTTTATATATTTATCTGCTCAAGCAATTATCAGATGCTTTGAGTTTGACCTATTTGTTAGTTATTAGTAATCCCTTAAAATAATCCTATTATGAAATGACCTTTTCCTGTTATTTGAAAAATATACTTGCCTGATCATGATAAACAAAATTATACAAATCTATAAAATAAGAAAATCTCTTTTCAATTCTATTAAGATTTTGTTTCTTTTTGTTTTGTGACCTACTGTGTAAAACTGAAAATCTCCCTTTTCAATTCAAGTATTTATAAAGGAATAATTTTCTTAATTTTTTTTTTTTTTTTTGATAAATGATATTAAAAATTAGGTTAATATTTTCCTATGAAAAATAGCTTTTATAGTTATCATTAAAACCTTAACTGATTTGATTTTTTTGTCTAGTCCACATTTGATATTGTAATTGAAACGAATTCTGAGTATTATAAATAACTATGGAAAAGGAAACTATTTCAGTATCATAAAATTTTATTGATTTGAATTCTTGTACTTTTTCTACTTGGTTAGACTCAGAATTTGTGATAATTTAAATTCTATCCTAATAGTTTATTAAAAACTAAAAATAAACTGCATTTTCAGATATTTATCGTTGCACATACCTTGGCATGTTTAGCATAGATTATCATTGTAAGAAATGGAATTGGCGATCTGAGTTCAAATCCTGGATGAGGCTGTTTGAATTTCACTTCATTCTAAATACATGAATCCATCTCTGCTTCCCAGCTATGGGTAAATAGTAGGGCAGACTTGGTAGCAACCAGTGTAGGAGAAAGAAAGTTCCGAATTCAAACCAGCTTTACTCCATTTAAAAATTGACCTTTGATTGAGGCCTGCTTGGGGCAGAATGGTTAGGTAAATATACTTCTAGGTTTCATGCTTCATATTTCAAATGTAAATAAATACTACTTATAGATTAGTAGATAAGTTTATTATTATTGCTTTAAAGAAATCAATACTATTATGTTCACTTTCGAACTAATACCCTTAGGAATGGTATGAACTCTCTTACCCACCCCTCAAGCTATGAATTAAATAGTATCACTGGTGTTCTTTTACAAGGATGCTTTTGATATCAAATAACCCACAAAGGTTGATATGCTATTGAATGAAGAAACTGAACCTAAAGAAATCAATTGAATCTCAATTTTTATAGGATTTGATTTTTTGTTTGAAATTAATTAAATGAAGAATTTTTTCTTTAAGTTTTGTGGCTTACTGTTGAAAATTACAGTCTAAAAAAATGTAAAGAAAACTAAAAGTCTAAATCAAAAATGCATAATTATAAGTAAACAATTAGACATCAAACTAGGACTGTTTACACAAGAAAAACTTGACTCGGTACTAAGAAAAATTAAAAATAGAAAAGTAGCAGGGCTTGATAAAATACCCCCAGAAGTATGGACAATCAGGCAATTCGACAACATACTGCCCCGACACAGTAATGCTGTATATAATAAAAACCCAATTGATGGATAGACGAAGGGATGCATTCTCTTCTTCCCTAAAAAAGGCTACCTTGGATTAGCCAAGAACTACTGAGGTATAACCCTTACATCAATAGCAGACAAGATATACAATACTCTACTACGCAACTGCATAGAACCCAAGATTGAGAACATACTTAGGAAGAACCAAAATGGCTTCTGGAGGAATAGATCCATGATGGCATTAATTTTGACTATCCATCAAACTCTTAAAGGTGTATGCACAAAAAACCGAGAGACAACAATTTTATTTGTTGACTTTACCAAGGCCTTTGACTCGATTCACAGAGGAAAGATGGAACAAACTCTACTCGCCTATGGCCTACCAAAAGAAACTGTCGCAGCCATAATGATGCTATATAGAAACACAAAAGTAAAAGTTCGTTCCCCAGATGGAGACACAGACTACTTCAACATTTTAGCAGGTGTACTGCAAGGGGACACATTAGCCCCATACCTCTTTATCATCTGTCTAGACTACGTGCTTAGAACATCTATTGATAAAATGAAAGAAAATGGTTTCAAGCTACCAAAGGAAAGAAGCAGAAGGTACCCCGCACAAACAATTATGGATGCTGACTACACCAATGACATAGCGCTTCTGGCAAATGCACCCACCCAAGCTGAAACCCTGCTACATAGTCTGGAATGAGCAGCTGCAGGAATAGGCCTCTATGTCAATGCACACAAGATGGTAACATCTCCACAGTAAACGGTACCTCTCTAAAACTAGTAGACAAGTTCACCTACCTTGGAAGCAGGGTCTCATCAACCAAGGAAGACATCAACACGCGACTAGCAAAGGCATGGACAGCTGTTGATTGGCTATTGGTCATATGGAAGTCAGACCTGACCGATAGAATAAAACACAGTTTTTTCCAAGCAGTGGTCGTGTTGATATTGCTGTATGGATGCACTACATGGATGCTAACTAAATGTATGGAGAAAAAGCTTGACGGCAATTACACAAGAATGCTGCAAGCAATACTGAACAAGTCATGGAGGCAGCACCCCACAAAGCAGCAGCTGTACTGCCACCTACCACCCATCACGAAAACTATCAAAGTTCGATGAACCAGACATGCGAGACACTGCTGGAGAAGTAAGGATGAACTCATAAGTGATGTACTCCAGTGGACCTCTTCATATAGACAAGCAAAGGCAGGACAACCAGCTTGAACCTACATACAGCTGCTCTGTGCTGATACGGGATGTAACCCTGAAGGCCTACCGGAAGCAATGGACGATAGAAGAAGAGTGGCGAGAAAGGATCAGGGATATCCGTGCTGATGGTGCGACATGATGATGATGAATGTATTTTTCTCATTACATAGAGGCCCTAAGTGGAATTAGATTTCAGGTTAACCATTCCATCACTTTGTACAATATTGACTATTGTTGATGTTTGATCTTTTGTACTCCTACTGTGACAAAAAAATCTAAGCTTTTATTGCATACTCTGTAATTTTTTTGTAGTACAGATATACTAACATTAATAAATCACCAAAAAGAAAAAAAACAAACAATTAAATGCTCTTGTGGGCTCCCTGGTGACAACATGCTTATTTTGATTATACCATCGGCTGGCTCTGTATACTGTATTGCTACTCTTTCTCTCTTTTCGTTTCTCCATCTCTCTCTCTCCCTTTTTCTCTTCATCTTCCTCTCTTTCTTATTCACTCTCTTTGTGTCACAGTATAGTTTATTACTTTGTGTGTGTATGTATGTTAGATATTATTATTAAGTTTAGGAAGAGCTAAGGATTTTTACTTCTTGTATCCCTTATGTCCACAGATGAATGAAAGGTTTAAGAAATAATGGATAATGTTCTAGTTTAAAGTATATTGTACCACAAGATTGTAATTATTAATATAATTAAGATATAGTATCACTTATAAATAAGTACAATGATTGCAGGATGTGATTATTTCAATTGGAACATTATACAGGTCAGAGTTAATCTGGGAGTGATGGCAATTAAGAGGTACTCTGCTTTCTCTAAAGCTCTAGCATTACTAGAGCCTTACCATCAGATTTAGTGTCATATCCAAGACACTTGTTGTGAGGAGGGTCTTAACCCTTTGCAAAGATGCAGTCAGTGTATTCTCCAGCTCCAGCTGACTGGGCTGACATTTTTAGTGTAGCTGTTTCTTAAGATGTTTATCTGTTGTTTTTGTTTGCCCATGGTCCTATTGAATATATTTAATTTTTTTAAACACATCTATTCAAGCTATAGATAGGCCCATAAGGAGTATACCACACTTCCCAAATCTCCAGAACTGGAGCTTCACCATCAGACGCACTTTAGTGTCATAACTAGGACACTCCTTTTTTGTGTTGGAGGAGTCTTACCCAACTGCAGGGATACAGTTGGTGTATTTTAAACCTCATAGAATTTTATTTTTGGTTAGTGTTTCAATGCTGTAGGTTTTGGTAATAAAACCTAATAATATCAATTTTGATTGTATAATGCTCCACTAGAAATTTAAACAAAATTCTGGCATCTTTGATTAAGAAAAAAAAAAATCTTTATTCTTTTTATTTCATTTCCTTTTTTTTTAAATTTTTTTCTTCTTCTGAAATTCAAGCAATGAGTTTTTGAACATTTGTGCACACTGGTATTCATTCTTGCAAAAAAAAGCACAATATTAATGATACTAAAAATGATTCACTTAGTTTCCTAATAGTTCTAATTATTAGTTTTCATTTGTTATTTCTTTAGTCTGTTTCAAAGCTTTAATAACTTAATGGTAGGGTTTACACACAAAGCTTGTATTTGACTACAGCTGTTTGGTAATTAGTGACATGTCTTTCAATTTAATAGATGTTTTATATGCCATTTGCTTATGAAATAGCTTCCACAACCAGTTCAAATGAATTGATTTTGTCAGATGATTTTGATTTAATTATTGGCCAAATGTTAATTCAAGTGTGTATCAGTTCTCAGCTCTGTTGCCTCAAGATATGTGCAATCATTTGTATGCATATCTGTGTATAGACATGACAGCCCATCAATATTTGATATTCAAGACTGATTTCAGAGAACAGATAATTTAGTTTTTGCACCAACAAAAAAAGAAATGCTCTTCTACTTTTTTGTGTCCTTGGTATGACACTAAACTACATCCGATGGTGAAGATCCAGTTCTAGGGAGTGTGGAGTACCTTTTCAATACCATTACTCCCTTGTCTACTTTGATGTAGAGAAGTAGTACCTGTTAGGGTCCCATCTATCATTCAAATAGACTTGTTTAAAAATTGTTCATATTCTATAGGACTGTGCCAAAAAATGTTAAGAAACAACTACATAAAAAATGCAAATATGAATAGACAATGAATGTAATTACCTAACCTTTTGGCATAAAATAGCTCCAAATGGGTTAATATGCTATTAAAATCAATCAATCTTTTCTTTTTAAGAACTCTTGGTTTTGAGAACAAAGAATTATGAAAGTGTTTCTTGACTGGTGGTGTTTGGAGCATTTTAGTTTAAAATTGCTCAGGAAGGTCTAATTCATCCAGAAAACATTAGGAAGTATTCCTCTTTGATGGGACAACCTGGAACTTTTGTGAGAAAAATTAATCAGAAATGACGCAATCTACATACTGACTCCTCAACTAATGGGCAAATCTTGATAAAACTTGGCACGTGAACTCCCTTGATCTCGGAGTGTTTTTAAATGTATCTGTGTTGGGAAGTGTACCCAGGTCAAAATTGACATTGTTCCTCAAGATGTTACAATTTTATTTTCCATCAGTATATTTGCTTTTGTGTGTCTATACAAAGTAGGATGAAATCAATAGATCTGTCAATAATGTTAACTTTCGTAAGTTACTGAGATTATATATACTATATACCAGATGATTCAAAAGTAACTCCCTATTTTAAAATACAGTATTTTAAATATTTTAATAAAGTATTTTAAAATAGAGAGTTACTTTTCAATTCATTTTTAATTAGAATTCTACTTAAGAAATAAATTATAAAAATTTAAAATTCTTATAATTTATTTAAGTAGAATTTTTACAAGAAATAAATCAAAAGTATTTTAAAATAGGAAGCTACTTTTCAGTCAGTCTGTATACGTAAGCAAATGTTGATTTCTTAATACTGACTTCCCTGTTACTTCTGACCCACTGTGTGTTTGTACATTTCAAGAGGATAATTACAATCTCTTCTAACTATTGGTAAATTAGTATGACAGATTGGATTCTCTAGTTTTGGTGGGCAACCAACCTAAGAAAAGGATGAATTTGAATTTAAAAACCAGTTGAGAATAGGGCTAATAACTTCATTCTCTAAAACCTATCTGCTCTTGAAACTTTATCACCTTCTTATGGTTGTGAAACTGCAGTCATATAGTTGTAGTAGTAATATATAGATAGGGATTAATGATATCTATATATCTTGTGGAATGAACTGATCAAATTGGTACACTTAACATAATGGTTATTGTTGTTGGAAATGAAATTGATATCAGAATTAAAATTCCTGGATATGGCTGTTTGCATTTGCTAATACTCTTGGGAAAGGCATGTGTCCTATTATCTGCCCCTCCCCCTAGCTAAAGGTAAATAGTAGGGCAGACTGTGTTCTTTAGCATTGGTAAAGCAATTAGTCTAGGAAAAGGAAAAGGAAAACTGAATTCAAGCCAGTTGTACTCTGCTTAAAAATTGACCTTGTATCATATCTTGCCTAGGGTGGAGAATTTGGGTAAATACATACATTAGTGACCATTTTGCATCATTTAAAAAAAATAATTTTTCTTTACAAATTCTACACTGTCAAGCCATAACACCTAAAATGGTTGTCTTGACTGTATTTTTCAATTGCTCTTGTGGCAAACATAACCCTGTTTTAGCTTAAAGGCATTGACTGAGGGTCAACTGTGCTGAGATAGCAATACCTGAAACCATTTAAATTGTGTGCAAACAAATAATTTAAATTAGATTAGATAGGAATATTTGATATATAGAATTACTAATGTTAAATAGCAATATTTGAAATCATTTAACTGTGTACAAACAAATGAGCTCTAACATGTTTAAAAATAAAAGTACCTACAAACTATTTGCTTGCAAATGATATATGTGAATAAATAGGATTTGGCATTAAATAACCATCAA
Organism: Sepioteuthis lessoniana; assembly: GCA_963585895.1. NCBI lineage: Eukaryota > Metazoa > Mollusca > Cephalopoda > Myopsida > Loliginidae > Sepioteuthis > Sepioteuthis lessoniana. Next base: position 52,284 of record CAUZXS010000077.1, on the reverse strand, counting down.
GGGTTGATATGGCATTAAACCAAATAACTTAACCTAAAACTTATTTTATTCTAATCACAGAAATGCATGGCCAAAATTCAGTTGAATAAAACAAAATCAAAAAATGAATTTATGCTTATTAGAATTTTTATTCTTTCAATTCTCTTGACATGAAATTTTTAATGCAGTTAATGTTCTTGTTTATTTTTTATTTGTTATCTCCCTTTATAGATAGAAAATATTTTTAATATAAAAAAAACCCTGACAGTTGTTATATTCTGAGTTGTTGATATCTGTGATATGAATGTTGTGGGCGAGAAATGCGTATGGTTGCAAAACAAAGAATGTATAGATACTCACAATAACACAGTAATGATGTTATAGAAAATTTTTATAAATAGATTAAGTCCAGAGAATAGAATGGAGAAATATGTTCACAGTTAAAGAATGAATTCAGTGGAAGTAGTTACAAAGTTCATGTACTGCCCTTGTCTCGTGGTGAAGGGATGGTTTCCTCGGAATTAGGGCAGCGTTCCTAGCGGTGGCGATCGTTTGATGTATCGGATGACAGGCGCTGGACAGTGGTGAAGAATCTTTAACACGAGTCGTGTGAAAGAACAAGTCTGGTGATAATTATTTGGTCCATCTATTTATATATTTTCTGTAGGCTCAGAAACGGCAATTTTTGTGCCCCGCGGGAAGCGTTCCGATTGGATATTTATTAATGTATTTTTTTTTTGTTAATTTATCGCAAACGGAAGTTCTGCGCGGAGCCGATGCGTGAGCGACTAACTTTTCATTTTGAGTTGAGAACTCGAAGTGGTAACTTCCGTTTTTTTTTTTTCTTTTCTTCTTTTCTTTCTTTTTGTTTTTTTCAAATCAAGGCAAGATCTCGTATTGTAACACAGTTATCATTAATTTTCTAAATTTCTGAGATGAAGCTTGATAATTGATATTACTTTGAATATTCAGACTATTGACTTCATGTTGTGCGTATAACAATAAAGATGAGGTCAATAGTCTGAATGTTCTAAGTAATAACAATTATCATTAATGTTCTTCACTTCTTCCATAAACTAGTTTTTGTTTGTGGAGACACTACTTATTTAGCATGACTTGAGCAGGAAATAGCCTGGCAGAGCCCATCCATTTTCAGGTCTACAACTGATTATCAATTCAGTTTTCCTTCTCCTAGGTTGGTTGTCATCCCAAGGCTAAAGAGCACAGTCTGCCCTACTAATTACCTATAGCTGGAGGGAGAATAGTTAGTCATACCTTCCTAAAGGTATTCATAGTATGTAAAATCCAAACAGCCTTGTTCAGGATTTGAGCTCAGGTAGCCAAGTCCACTTCTTATGACAATAATCATTATACCATGAGCACTTCCTCATTGACATCCTCAATGTAAAAATATCAAATTTGAGGTTTCATTTGGGTGAAAGTTATTATCTGCAGCAACATGAATATTAAAAACAAGTATATTCACCTCAGCAATGTAAACAAAATTCTAAACTTATAAATTGTCAATCAAAGACATTATTATCTCTACTTAATTAACATAAAATCCTCAATATTGATATAAATAATAAGATTAACAGAACATAACTGCTACTTTGCTAATCTAAACAATAGCAGCCATCATCTACTCACTTGTAAAATACAGTAAGAAATATATTGATTGCATAACCTGGTCATTGGTGCAACCATTAATATTATTGTCTCTTTATTTTGCATTTAGCAAATTATCTCCCTTTATAAATGCAGACTTTCTTTTCTGCCCTGTCCGCTGGAGCTGTAGAACATGTTAACTGCACCTCTACAGAGAGATAAAACCCCCAACAACAAGGCTGTCTGTTGGCTATAGGTGGTGACCTGTAATGCTTGAGGACAGGATCCTGGTGGCTATGCAGTCAGTGAACCTGCAGCTAAAGTAGTTGTGTGAGCTGCAACACTCCACTTTGGCCCTTACTGGGCAAGATGGGTGGTCAGAGAGGCCATGTCAAATCCTTGCACCTATATAATTGTCCGAACTGTATTCTTCAAATTGTTCTTGTGGTAAACAAACACCCAACCCTTTTTATCTGAAAAGTTCTAATTGTGTTGGAAAAAATCAAAACTTTGTTCTGAGTATGACACTAAACTGAATCTGATCCAGAGTGGTAGTACCTGTTAGGGTTCTATTAGTGGGTCAGATAGAAATATTCAATCATTTACTAAAGATTATTTTTATTTGTTATTTGAAACCATATGGCCGTGTATAAATTGTTTATATTAGATAGAAATACTTGGTAAATAGAATTACTAATGGTTAAATAACAATACTTAAAACTGTGTGCAAACAAATGACCTCTAACTCATTTAAAGATAGTTACCTACAAACTATTCACTTATAAACCATATATATTTATAAAACAAGATTTAGCATTAAATAACCCACAAAGGTTGATATGCCATAAAACACCAACCAACCACCTTTTTTCTTTTTTTTATCTCATAAAAAAGTAAACATTTGATGTAAGATATTAAATTTGGGTTTTACATCTTGGGTTTCCTTCTAGGTTGTTAATTGTCCTTTTGATTTATACTTGTTTACTCATGACATAAAAATGACAGTTTATAGGGAATTGATATTTTCCAACTATAAGTGTTATCTCATGTATTCTGATTATGAAAAAAATTATGACAAAAGTTTAAGGCACTCAGTGAGAATCAAACTCATTACAATAGTAATTGTCAGCTAAGCTAACTTGCTAACCACAGAGCTCAATTGATAGGGTTAAAATTACACTGACTGCATCCTCTGCAGAGGAGTAAGATCTACTTCCACCAGAAAAAAACGGATGTCTTGGATATGACACTAAACAGCATCTGATGGTGAGGCTCCAGTTCTGGAAATCTGGGGAGTGTAGAGTACTCCTTTATTACCATTACTTGCAGATACACTCTGACTTGGAATGGTAGTACCTCTTAGGCTCCCATCTATGGGTAAATATTCATATTCAATTGGACTGTGTGCAAAAAATAGATCTTTTTAAAAATTATTTGCAATTGAAAGGATCCTGTGCAAAAAAAATAAAGAAATGACAACACAAAATGTAAATATGAATGTACAGTGAATATGATTCTCTTACCTCTAGGCGTAAAATAACTCTAGATGGGTTGACAGTCTATTAAAATCAATCAACTACTCTATGGAAAGTTAACCTGTATTTGCTCTTGTAAATGTTGTGTTGCTTGTGATGTGGAGAAATAAAATTATCTCCCTTGAAATTTTCATGAATTTGGTGGTATTTGACAAAAAATAATTTTTTTTTTTTTTTTTTTTTTGCTTTTTTTTAGAATTATAGTAGATAAAAAAAATGCTTCCTTTTACAATCACAAATATAAAATGCCTTTGATTTGATTTACTTTGTTTAATACAATAACCTGTATTTCTACTACTTTTTTGCATCTTTTGATAGCTTTAATCTTTCTATTAACTAATAAGATGCCAGTAATTACAATTTCTGACTTCTCTCTTGTATCAAATTTTTGAGAAAAAGTTAATTTTTATAGGAAAAAACAATACTTGACTGATTTATACTCAAATACCTCTTATTCATGCATGTATAAATAAGTGATGCCAAGTGGAACCACCAATCATTTTACTTGTCACTTATAATGAGATTGGGCTGATAAGCAACTTATTCAAGAGTGAAGGAAACTACAGATGTTTCAGAAATTGCTGTTAATCCATAACAAATATTGATGCACTCTGTCAAATATTGCTAAATTTGATTCTTTCTTTCTCTTTGTTTTAAATTCTTATTTGCTTTCTATTGAATGTGTCTTGTGTTCCTCGAAGAAACTCTTGCCTGTCTGACATGTCACCCAGTTGGACTTAATTGTTTTTAATTCTCTTTACAGGAAAACAAAATAAACCTCCTCCAGAAAATCAATATTACTTGTGTTTGCTTTACATGCTTGTTGTTGTAGCAGCAGACATTTGCAATGTCAAAAAATGATGTTGGTAGACTTGTTTAAGAATTCTTATAGTTTTAATTGCTTTAGGGTTATTGTTAACAATGATACTTATTAAAATCAGATACCCCCTTGCTTAACACTCAGCATTATAAGGTATGTATTGAGGGTAAAGTGGAGCAATCCAGGGAAAGGAGTAGCACCCTCCCTTACACCTCAGTGTAGTAGCTATTGAAAAGAGAGCCTTCTGGTTGCCCTCAACTACAGTCGCCAACTTTACTTTAATCTACATAAGTATTTTATATACATTAGTGTGTTTGTACTAAAAAAAAAAACTACTGTACATATGATATTTTGTTATAACCTTATTTGATTTGAGATTTGGGGCCTGTTTGTCTGAAGCCTGACTTCCTAGTCATATGAGATCTTATTACAGTAAACAATTGCAAGAGACTCTTGTGGCTAATGTGTTGGACAGTGTCATCATAGTGAGTTTGAATTCCAGTTACACTTTTGGACAAATACCCTTGGTAAAGGCATGAATCCCTCTATCCCTCGGTTACAGGTTAAATAGTTCTTATGATAGGATGGCTTTGGCATTACATAACCCATGAAAGTTGATGTGTTATTAAACAAAGAAACTGAATCAAACCAATTGTAGGTTGATTTTACACAGATCCTTCTGCAGCAACCAAATTATGTGGGTTTGCAGTTGGTCTGAGAAGCCCTATGAGAGTGCATAGGTTAATTTCACTGCCAAAGATGGTTCATTTGTTTGTCACACATATGGCGGGGCTTTGAAAAAGTGAATTTGTCCTGAAGTCACATGTGTCCACATGGGTATATTTTGTAGGTTTAAGGAGATGGCCTTCTTCTGTAAAGAAATAGTAGTCCACACACACACACACACACACACACACACACATATATATATTCCTCTGTCAAAGGTGTGATCTCATGTAATATAATTATGGAAATTTATTCAGACACAAGTGTAGGGCACCCAGTGATGATCAAGCTCACTGCTGAAGCAATGATTAGTTTAGCTAATTTTCTAACCAATACTCAGTATTGTTAAACAATATTTACTCTTATAAATAGTATGATCAAGGGAAGTAGTATGAGAAATAAATATTACCTTTCTTAAAACTTAAATTGATTTTAGAGGTATTATAGGGAAAAAATAAATATATAAATACATGCAGTGTTTTATGGAAGATATGTCATTGGTTTATACAGTGGTGAAAGTCAGTGGATGATGGAACTATTAAGTATGTGCATTTTAAAATAGATATTGATATATGTTTGGGTTTTGTTTTGTTTGACATGAATAGAATAATCTGATAGACTGGAATACTAGTGTGAGTCAAAAGTTTTGTAATATGTATTTGTAATATGTATTTGTATGTATTTGTTTGTGATATGTATACCACATGATATAAGCAGTTCAAGCTGTGGGATGTACCTACTGTGGTTGTATTATGGTAGTTAGTGCACTGATATGTTGTGCATTGCTTCACTCTGTGTGATTTAAAAGATGCACAGCTGCAATGTAGTCTAATTTGGGAACTGTTGCTTTACAAGTTTGAACTGAGCCATGATATTGTAAAAGCAACAAAAATATCTGCTGTGCAAAAGGTGAAGGCAGAATTGATCACAGTACAGTAACCAGATGGTTGAGGAAATTTTGCTTGGGTTGCAAGAGCCTTGACAATTAGGCGAGGGTAGGTAGGCCTAAAAGCATAGATTCCAAGGCTATTCTACAAGCCATAAAGGTGTATCCCGGTAGCTTGATATCTCATAGTCCAATGTGGTTTGTCACTGTCATGACTTTGGCAAAAACATCCAGAGCTGCCAAATTGTCTTTTGACTTACACTCAAAATTTATACTAAGATATCATTTTACTGTGTTAGCAAGGCATATCTAAGTAGTATTATTGTCTACTGACGTTTTTTGCTATGTTGATTATATATCTTATTTCTGTGTGTGTGTTTTAAATGAATAACAAAAATTCAGCTCATATAAAGGTTTTTATTGATTATAAATTTTATTGCTAAAATCTGTTGTAAATAAATTTTAGACATATTTAGACTTCATTTACCCCCACACCCCAAATAAAAATAAATCCCTTACACTCAAAAGTAATTTAGAACTTAGCAGATTCACATTGTGTTTCTTTAGTTCATAGATTTCAAACTCAAGGACACAAAAGAGCCATTATGTTCTGGAAAGAAGTGCAGTGGGTAAAAATGAGACTGAGGTGGGGTGTCTGCAGCTTTTTACTATTGATAATGATAAGTTGCAATACAGCTAATAAACATGCTCTTTTGGTGGGACTTAGAATATGTTGACTGCATCCTCTGCAGAGGAAGTAAGACACTCTCACAAAAGGATTGTGACACCAAATTGCAGCTAGTGGTGAGGCTCCAGTTCTGGAGCTGTGGGGAGTGTTAATACCCTTTTAGAGTACTATCTCTAGGTCAAATAGATTTAAAAAACTATTAGTATTGGATGAGAATGCTTGAAACCATACAACTGTACAAATTATTTGTATTGGGTAGGAGTACTTGATTCTATATAACTGTGTGCAAACAAATGGTTATTATAGACATATTTTTTTAAAAAGTGACTTTTTAAAAAATGATTGCAGTGGAACATTGAAAATATAGTTATGATTATAATTGAATATTTCCAAATGAATTAAATTTTGCCATTAGATAACCGATAAGATGTGGATATAAACCAAACCAAGCTAAAAGGCTGCTAGGAAAATCTTTCATTTTTCAAAATGAATGTGCAGTTTGAGAGTAAAGATTTGAGAAGTATGTGAACTAGTACAAAAAAAACTTGTGAATAAAAATGGGAGGCACTCATGACATAATAATTTTCATCATAGGAAGTGGACTTGACTAGCTAGGTTCAAATCCTGAACAAGGGTGTTTTTAATTCACGTAGTGCTAATACCCTTGGAAAAGGTATGAATCTAATTATTCTTCCTCCAGCTTGAGCTGATTGCTCACTTTAATTCTGAATTTAAACTAGTTGTAGACCTGGATAGGGATGGGTCACATCTGGCTATTTTCTGCCTAGAATATGTCACATGAATAGTACTCTTATAACTAAACCATATTATGAGACCAGTGAAAGGGAAAAAATAAAATAGAAAAATTTATAATTAAATGCTCAAATTTTTAGGAGGTGCCTGTAGTGTAATGGTTATCGTCGTAGGAAATGAACACGGCGATACGAGTTCAAATCCTGGACGAGACTGATTTCATTTCACGTAGCACTAATACCCTTGGGAAAGGTATGAATCCAATTATTCTCCCTCCAGCTATGAGTAAATAGTAGGATGGACTAGGTTCTTCAGCCTTGGTGAGGCAACTAGTCTAGGAGAAGGAAAACTCTGAATTCAAACCTGTTAAACTCCGCTTAAAAATTGACCATGTGTCATATACTACCCGAGCGGAGGGGTTGGTAAATAGGAAATGCTCAAATTTTAGGAAAACATTTCTAACAAAAATGGTTCTAAAATGTTTTGCTTAGCTTTGGCACTAGGCTGAATATATAGGGCACCCAGTGAGATTCAAACTCATTTGTAATTCTTTGCCTATCTAACTTTCTAACCATTACATTGTGCAAGGTTCCCTGATTCTGAATGTTTGAGCTCCTCTGGTTTTGTTTAATATTTGTAATCTTTTATTGCATATACTTGAGGAGCATTCTTTTAAATAGCATTAACTTACAAGCTATTTTGTAAAAGTTGTGCAAACACTATTCCAGAATCTAAGTATATATTAAAGTTGGCATTGGTTTACTGAAGAGATCAGGCTGTCACCTGGAACTGTCTTGCAAAGAGGGTTTTATACTAAGATGCTTAAAGCAACTTCTGAAGAGAAACATTTTGGCATTACTTCAATAGATTAAGCTTAAATCTTTGAAAAATGACATCAGCAGAAATGGTTGGGATCAATGAATATTGAACCACAGAATTTTGTTAATGAGTGATTTCTTTATTCAAAGAACCTTTGGATAATTAAATTACTTGTTTTTATTGTTTATCTGCTGTTTTGACTTGTGCATTCTCAAGCCTTCTTCTAGTCTTGTCAGTGAAGCTTAGAATACACTGACTGTATCCTGTATAGTGGTAAGATCCCCCTCCAAAAAAAAAAAGAGAGGTGTTCTGGTTATGACACTAAACTGCATCTGATGGTGAGGCTCCAGTTTTAATCTGGGGAATGTGGAGTACTCCTTTGTTGCCATGACTCTCTGACCCAAATTGGTAGTACCTGCTAGGATCCTATCTATGGGTCAAATAAATCTATTTAAAAATTATTCGTATTCAATAGGACTGTGTGCAACAAAACATCTTAAGAAACAACTACAGAAAAATCTTAAACGTGAACATACAGTGAAAGTGATTCCCTACACTCTAGACAAAAAATAACCCTAAATAGGTTGACGTGCTGTTAAAAATCAATCAATCCATTTTCAGATGTAATGTTCACCACTATAAAGAAAGATTCTTGTTATGTTCTATTTGATCAATGGAGAAAAAATCCTATCTGTCAGAATAATTGTATTTAATTTGAGCGATGTTTCACAAAGCCAGAATGTCTATCTCTTAAAGTGTTTTGTGTTGTATCTGGGATTTATTTATTGGCTATGAAGCAAGAAGAAAATAAAACTGGATGACAAGACAAGAATTTTATTTAAATATAGAAGATATTTTACAATTTTTGAAACAAAATGATCAGGCAGAAATCAAAGGCCACAAATGATAGAATAATGGAAATTACAGTTATTGAAAGATATGAGGATAACATTTTAGGATTTGCAACTATTTAATCTCAAACACAAACTAAAAATGTCAAGAGGAGCTCTAGAGTACATACTCCAGATGTCCACTGTTCAAATGAAGGTACCACTAAATGCAGCGTGCCAAGTGGTTGATAACATGTTGTGACGAGGAAATATGACACCCTAATATATTTGACCATCAGTGGACGATAGTAGTAAGCAAGAATTACAGGATAGTGGCAGAGAGAGAGGCTGTCTCTCTCTCCCACTCTCTCTATTATTACAAGGTGAGATAGGTATAGAAGGACCTCACTCTCTATTAGCCATATGTGCGTCAGTGGAGAAGCAGACCCCTGGACCATATTTGGTACTGAGAAAGAGCCCACCCCCAAAAAAATCAACACGTGGCGAATTTTAAAATTATGGAAGATAGGTGAGTTGCCATTTATTCCTCAAGGGATGAAGATGCATAAGGAATTGCCTTTGTTCGTCAAAAAACCAAGAACATAGTTTGGGATATGAAGAAACCCAAAGTCCAAAATAATGCCGTGCAGAGAACCCTGAGAGAAAAGAAAGAACTTATCTTTTGAATGAACCAGCACTCCGAGACATGGTAAGTCTGGTTAAACGAATACCCAAAGGAAAGACTTGTCCTCGAGGAAAGGAACAATAATTAATCCTGGTCTTATCAAAAATAAGACGTGTATCCTTCCACCAACGTGTTATGGAAACCCAATAATGAAAGAAAAAGGAAAGAATAAACTCCACAAAATCCCAAGTAACATACAATTTAAGTATATTCAACTTTATCCTGTTGCATTCACACTGAAATGATAAACTTGAGATTTGGAGCACAAGCTCTGCCATTAAATCTCATAGTCTGAAGGAAAGCGGACCGTGTCTACCGTTGTCAAACTACCTTCTCATCTTCTGCCATAAATAGATATTTTATGAGGGGGTTAGTCCAAGATACTGATATTTTAGTGGAGGCTTCTCCGGGATACAGAAAGACTTTCTTGCTCCTGACTTTTACTTGAATTGTTTCGTTTTCTTTGTTTCTTTCTTTTATGCAATAAAAGAATATTGTTATTAATCCTGTTAACTCAAATACGGCAGTTCAGAGCCCTTATTTTCTTGTGGAAGAATTGTTTTTGTCGAAGACCTTGTATTTAAGGGGGAAAGCTAGCCAGTTAGCTGTGTTGACTTTCAATAATTCACCTAGAACTCACCTAGTTGCTTTAAAATGTGGTTCTGCTTGGAAGTTGGTGATATCTTTGACATTAAATTGCGTTTGGCAAACCACAGCCAACATCTGTGTCTGGCTTTAACTGGTGGACTTGGCACCCTGCAAGCCTGCTGGGCACATGGCGGTGTAACAATGTACACATTTCTCCTGGGTGATCAGAGGTCCAGATGGTGAGAAACTCGTTGCTCTATGATCTTCACAAGTGCCATGAGCTTCAAAGTTCTTGGCCAACGTGAAAATCTGTCACCTGATTGGAAATGTTTAAATTGAATTTGCTTCTGTATCTTGCTTGAAAGACTGTTTCATAATATGTCTTTGCACAAATGGTCTTCTGCTCCATCATTCAAGGCATGATTTTGTTATATTTGGTTGAATATATCAAAATGTTAACTATTTTTCCGCAATAATCTGAAAAGAGAAAGAGAATAAAGTTAACAGGAAAGATCTAAGAGACTACTGCTTTTGTTTCAACAATTGTGAAACACCCTGTACTTTCTCATTATAAGTGCTTGAAATATTGACATTTTGTCTGGAATTAGAAAATAAGAACTTATGGCACCTAACATGAGAGTTATTATCCAATGTTCAGTACTTCCAGTAAGCCTTGTATCTTATAATTATGCAGTGAAAATTTCAGATTCCAGGAAAAAAAACAAGTTACATTCTGTTAGGGTGAGTTAAAAGTTTTGCAATATTTTGATATGTACCAGTTTGTGGTATATATATATATATATCACATGAGCAAGACAGTTCATCCCACTTTCATTGCCATGAGAATGGGATGAACTGTTTTGGTTACACACTGTGTTTGTTGGTATTATGCTAGTTGGTGCACAGACATTATGCATTGCTTCACTCCATGTGTGATTTGAAAGTTGCACAGATGAACATGCAACATAGTTTAGTTTAGGAACTTATGCTTTACAGGTTTGAACTGGGCCATAATGCCATGAAAACAATAAAGACATTTGTTGGGCAAAAAGGGGAATGTGCAGTTGATCACAGCAAAGTAACAAGATAATTCAAGAAATTTCGCTCACGTTGTAAGAACTTTGATGATCAGGCAAAGTCATGTTGGTCTAAAATTGGATTCCAAGGCCATGCTCCAAGTCATACTGGGAAATCTGATGAGCTCAGCATCTCACAGTCCGATATTTGTCACCTTCACAATCTTAGCAAAAGCATCTGGAGCTGCTGAGTTGTGCCTTATGTTAACAAAATATAGCTCTAGTATTTTCAATGATTAACTATCAGTTTTATATTTCTCAAAATAAGGAATAGATAGGTTAGTCAGCCATTTTGAATCAGTTACATAGCCTTGGTATAACTTTGCAAGCAATCAGAGATGAATTTTACTATGTGCTTATGAGATACTGAGTTGGGAGTGAGATGTCATTGTGTGAACTTGTGTACTGTGAAAAAATCCTGCACAAGATATGAATGTGACAGTCTCACATTCATATCTTGTGCAGGATTTTTTCTTTTTACCCAAAACATTACATTACTCGGGTCTCTCTTAGCCTCTCTTCTGTGGCTTTTAGAGTTTACCAAAGCCAAAATAGCTATAGAAAAGATTTCAGACACTGAATGGGATTAAGAATGCATTGATGTAGCAGATGATAATCCCAATAGATGACTTAAACAGTTTTAAAAAGTAGAAGAGAAACTGGGAGGAAGTACTTTGATTGACTTGATTTTAACATGTCAACTTGTCAAAAGTTTATGCCTAAAGGTTTGTGAATTGTGTTCATATTTACATTTGTGTAGTTATTTTTTAAGAGTTTTTTTTTTTTGCACATGGTTCTATCAATTATTTTAAACAGATTTATTTGACCGATAGATAGGACCCTAATTGACACTATCACTTTGGGTCAGAGTGGAGCTAGGAGTACTGGCAATGAAGGGGTACTTCGCATTCTCCAGATCTCCAGCTTTGCTATCAGATGCAATTTTGTGTCATATCCAGGACACCTTTTTTTTTTTTGTGTGTGTGTAGATGGTTTTACCTTTCTGCTGGGGATACAGCTAGCATATTCTAAGCTCTGCTGACAAGGTGGAAAGAGTATTTTGAAGGAGATTAAGGTGCTATTTACTTTGATAGGTTATTTTTTCATTTTTATCTACTAGCTAGTTAGTTTCCAGATTGTGTATATAATAAATAAATGAAATATATATATATATACAATACTCTATAGGCTCTTGGATGTTTTGTAATTTCCTCTCTGACCTTGTCTGGTGTGTTAAAGTTTCAACTATACAGACAATGTAAATTACTAGTTATCTTTGTTACTAGTCATTTACTTGGGAAGCTTCATTTCACTTGTCTACTTCTTCCACTCATCTAAATACACATGTAAACACACACATGCAGTCATTTGTATATTTATAGCTACACAATTATCTTACACACAAGCACAAACAAAAGCTTCTTTCAACCTCAAATAATTTTCTAACTAGCCTGCTATATAACTTGGCAAAGGTAGCGATTTATTTTTGTTTGTTTCTAATAGGGGTACTTTAAATATTTTATTTTAAAAATCACTTAATAAGAAAAAACAAAATAGGTTATTAGAAACAATAAGATTGAAAATTTGTGACTGTTTGCATCTTACTTTTTAATCTTTTTTTTTTCTTTTCTTAAATAAGTTATTGTTTTATTGATAGGTGTGAATGATTATTATACATGTACTACGTGAGAACCTAAAACATCAAACCATCCATTTAAAAAGTTTTTCTTAAAAGAAAAATAAATATATTTAGTGGGTAAAATATATTTCATTTTTTAAAGAAAACTTTAAGAAAAAGTGATCTACATACTTCACAAAATTGAATAATCTGTTTATCTTGTTTTTTGCTTTTTTAAAAAATTCTTATTGTAATTTTAATTTATTTCTTTATTTTCACAAGATATGTGTTTTTATATAATTGATTGATTTTAACAGCATGTCAACCTGTCTACTGTTATTTTATGCCTAGAGGTTAAGGAATTGTGTTCATTGTATGTTCATAGTTACAATTATGAGGTTATTTAAGTATTTTTTTTCACATGGTCTGATTGAATATGAGTATGTTAACTCAAATCTACTACTTGTGGGTCAGAGTGGACATGGAAGTAATAGCTATAAAGGTGTACTCTACACTTTCCAGGACTACAGCTTCACCATCAGATGCAGTTTAGTGTCATACCCAGGACACCTCTTCTGTAACTTACTAAGCTTTTGAATGAATAGGGTGCCCAGTGAGACCTGAACTCATTTGTGTAGGTTTGCTTGTCTAGCTTGCTAACCATTACACTACCCAAGGACACTTTTGAGAGTATGTGTCTTACCTCACTGCCATCATTTCTTTCTTTCACTCTGCTAAATAATGAGCAGCATAATGTTATGCTAAGATATTCTTTCCTCTTTACCTCTCTTTTTTTCTATCCTCTTTTGCATTATCATATATGGTGATTATAACGACTGGTATCAGAATTGATATAACATGGAAATATGATTATACTCATCCTTGTTAGTGTTTCATAGATATTTGATGTCAGTTTGTACAAAAGTTTTTTAAAAAATTCTCTGCATTGGTAATAATGAGTTTTGCTGGAACAATTATCAGGTTGAAAGCCTTATTGCTTTGGTTGGTTGGTTGGTTTCTTTGTTTTAATGGCATATCAACCTTTGTGGGTTTTCTAACGCCAAAGCCATCCCTGTAGAAGAACAGCAGTAATACTATTTAACTCATAGTTGGAAGCATTAGGAGATTCAATACCTCTCCCAAAGGTATTAGTCCAAAAGTGAATATAATAGCATGACTGGAGTTTGAATTTACTTACTCTGAGATCACAATCCCCTCACCCTTCTTTCTTTTGTAATCATTAGCCTGGAACTTTGGATCTGAAAAAGTCTTTTGTATAGTTGTCTAAATAGTGCAAATGACATCACCCCTTTTTTCTTTACAGCTAAATAGTTGCCATGAAGGTACTTATAGGAAAATAATCATCATTGTAAGAAGTAAACTCTACAGCCTGTGTTCAAATCCTGAACATGTTTGTTAGCATTTCACATAATGCTTATACTCTTGGGAAAGGTATGAATCCAACCATTCTCCTTCCAGCTATGAGTAAAAAGTTAAACAAACTGGGCTCTTTAACCTTGGTGTAGCAACTGGTCTAGGAGAAGGAAAACTCTGAATTGAAACCAAACCTGAAGAGGGATAGATTCTGTCAGGCTATTCCTGCTCAAAACATGTTACATGAGTAGTGCTTCCATGAACTATAAGTTTGGGAACCAGTGAAGTGAACACCCTTTCGTGAGAATTTTTGATTTTAGTGTAAATTAAGGAAAACTCCAAGAGTGGAAATGCCAACCAGACCTGGAGAAGCTATTCCTGCTCAAGACATGTTACATGACCAAAAACCAGGTTGTGGGACCAGTGAGTAAGAGTTGTCATTTATGGAACATCTGGTGAAAATCAAACTCATTAACAATGGTCTGCTAGCCTAACTTGCCTACAATTATGCTATATGAAAGACCCTACAGCCAACTTGTTGATATATTTTCAGTAAGATCTTACTGAAATAAGTTTACATTTAAAAATCCTTGTCAGGTTCCAAATCTATTTTCCTCTGTGATTAAAGCTTTTTTTCTTTCCCTTTACTTCTTTTAGTCTGTAGTCTGTTTACTGCTATCTCATAGACAATAAAAGATACCAGTTATATGAGGATACTGGATTACCACAGGCCAAGGCTGTATCTCTTTAATGGACACATCTCTGAAGCATTGTCAGTTCTTACAATGGCTTTTTCATTAAGAGCTACTTCATCTAGGGAATTATTTTCCTCTAAAGAAAATCTCCAAAATTAGAACAAAATGCATTTTCATGTACAATAGAGAAAAAAGAATGGGGGAGGGTGTACCGCAAAAAAACAAAACAAAAAAACAGGAAAAATAAAAAATGAGAAATAATCATTTGACAGAACATTTCTGCTTATTGTTATGATTAGAATTGTACTAGATGATCTGTGCATCTGCTGGGTTCCTGTTGTAACAGCAGTCCATGATGATATTGATGCTTTTTGTGTAGGAATGAAAGATAATAATTGGTATTGCATAATGATCTATTATATAAAGAATTCAGATCATTAAGAAATGTTAAGTTGTATTTTCTTTTTCTTACAAACACAAAACTCAGTAGTGAATCCCTTGCATAGGAGTAAGTTCCCCCTCTAAAAAAGGGTGTGTTCTGGGTTGGACTGTAAACTGCATCTGATGGTGAGAATCCAGTCTGTGGGGTGTGGAGTACCCTTTCAATGCCATTACTCCCAGGTCTTCTCACTCTCTGTCTTACTATCACTAAGAAATTAAAAAAAAAATGGAATACCTCCTTATTAAACTCCTGAGCAGATTAGATTCCATGTCCAAAGAGATTCTTATATGCTGGATCTCAAACCACATTGGAGTGAGGGGGAAATGAAAGAGCTGATTCAGCAACCAAATTGGCTTTAGATTTGGGCTCCTCTCCCCAACAAATTCAAGTTTCCTTATACTGACTTGAAACCAAAAATGAATAGATTCCTTTATACAAAACGGCAACAAAGCTGGAATCACAACATCCACAATAAACTCTTCTTGATCAAACCCATTGGGAGAATGTAAATCCACCTTCAGAAAATCCAGAAAGTAACTAGTCATAATATCCCAATTATGTGTTGGGCATACAAGACTTACGCACTCCTTTATACTCAAATAACAACTGTAGTGTGTAAGATGTCAAATAGCCTGCTCTATTAAACATAGTCTCATAGAATGTGAAGCTTTCACACTCATCAGAAAACACTTTTTCAATGGAAATAATATGAAAGATCTATTTGAAAATGTTAACATAGATGTCATTCTGTCCTTTTTGAGAGAAACAAAATTATACCAAAAATTATAACCATGAACTAAGTTGGTACCACACTAAATGAACCCCCAAACCCATTGTTAAAACTATTAATTGCAAAAGGGAAAATATTGGTATTCAACATATATCATTCCCTAACCTCTAGGTATTGAATAACCCCAGACAAATTGAGATGCCATTTGAAATCCATTCATCCACTAACCAACTTTCAGGTCCACTTTGACCTGAAGTGGTAATACCTGTTAGAATCTCATCTATGAGTCAAATAGTTCTGTTTAAAAATTATTTCCATTAAATAGGACCATGTGCAAAAAAAAAACAAACAAAAAAGACTTGAGAAACAACTATACAAAAAGTGTAAATATGAATGCAATTTCCTAACCTCTAGGCTCAAAATAACCCTTGATAGGTTGACATATCACTGAAATCAATCAAGCTTTCAGCCAAATGTCTTTTGCTCTTAAAAAGATAAAAAGGTCATTCCTTCCTTAGTTAAATCAAGAACTTTTCATCACCCTATTGTATGCTTATCTTTATTGATCACATGACATATGAGTTGCATTGATCAAATCCTTGAGTTTGTTGATTATACTTCTCTATAGATTTTTTTTTTTTTTTTTTTTTGGTTGCTAAGATGAGGAATCTTCAGAAGAAAATACAAAATTTCTATCTGCCTCGTCTGTTTTGATATTAGATCAGTCACATATTTACATGTTTTTTTTTTCTTTTTAAGATTATATCCAGAATCAATTTCTTAAAGTCTGTAAGTCAGAATAGTTACAAAGTAAATCCACCTTAAAAAAGAAAATCTTTTAATCCTTTGATTTTTATTTACCTGAGTAGTTTCTTTTCTTTTTTGGAGAATAAAAGTTCCACCTTCTCCAAAAAATCAAATGTTTTTCATTGCCAATTAGACATTTTACAAAGTAATACAAAATGATTTTTCTTATAGATCTATCTTGATACTTGAGCCTAAAATTAACTGATCAATAGCCAGTTCTCATTTTTTTTTATTTGAGAGATTTCTGGTGAATTCAATATCTCCATATTTCTTGCCCTGGTGTGTACTCTAGAGGTTTATGCCTTGGGGAAAAGCATCAATCTATCTCTTATTCCCTACCCATCTAGCTAAAGAATAAATATGGCAGAATAAGTTTTATAGCTTTTGTAGGTAACCAGTCTAGGAGAAGGACATTGACATTGTTTTTGACCTTGTTCTGATTACTCTGGTAATGTCACAGATGTCAAGCTGTGTTGGTACTTGAACATCAAGAGTATGCAGAAGGGAAACTTGCTGCTGAAGTCAATCTTTCTATACTTAAGCCTACTTACAGATCCATGGTTGTGAATCTATTCAATACTGAAATCAGTTTTCTTTTCTCCCTCCCCCTCCTAGCAATTATATGGTTTCAAGTAACTAATGATAAGTAATTTACCTGAGTAATTTCAAGTGACTAATGAGAAAAATTTCCTTGTTTCTAAGCAAAAAATATATCAATTTTCCAATTGCTTATACCTAAACTAAATGGAAAAGACCTTTTTTCTTTTTTCAAACTTCGCTTTTGTGTTTAAGGAGCATATAACAAATAGGTGATGGGAGACTATACATGAAAGAGATTTACATTAGTTGTAAATCTTGGTTTGGTTTCTTTGTTTAATGGCATATCAACCTTCATGTGTTATTTTATGCCTAAGCCATCTTTATAGAAGAACTGTAGTGGTACTATTTAACTCATAGCTGAGAGAGTAAGGGTAAGGGGTGTTCATACCTCTCTTGAGGGTATTAGTCTGAAAGTGAACTGAATAGTGCAATTGGAGTTCAAACTTGTTTACTTTGAGGCTTTAGTTCAGTACTTTAGCCATTATGTCATGTAAACTTCTCCCCTGCAAACCTTGAACATAAAAATAAGACTGAGAATAAATAACTGTTTCATTACAGTATGTAACAAAATTGGCAGAAAGCGTTCCGGACATTGGCCTAGCGGTTAGAGTGTTCGCCAATGGCCCAGGAGACCTGGGTTCAATCCCAGGTCGAGTCATACCAAAGACTCAAAAAATAGTACTTGATGCCTCCTTGCTTAACACTCAGCATTATAAGGTACAGATCAAGGGTAAAGTGGAGCAATCTAGGGAAAGGAGTTGTGCCCTCCCCTACACCTTGGTGTAGTAGCTATCAAAAAGGGAGCCTTTAGGTCACCCTCAACTATGGTCGCCAACTTTACTTTACTTACATGAAAGAGATTTACATTTGTGGCAGATCTTGAAAAGCTACTCACTTTTAAACATTCTGATTAATTTTTCTATAACTGTATAAGTGTAAATACATGTAAATTTTGATTCATATGTTGCTTTATTTAGATCTTAAATGAAAATGTGTAAATTTGTACTTTTTTTTTAAACATTGAAAATAGTAATGGGCATTTTCTATACTTTTATAAAATAAGTAATTAATAAATAATGCATATTCAGGAAAAAAATTATGTTACATAATGTAATCATCACTTGTAAACAGAAAATGTAAATATGAATGTACAATGAATGCAATTCCCTAACCTCTAGGCATAAAATAATGCTAGACAGTTGACAGTTATTATAATCAATCATTATTTTTAACTAACAGTACTTACTCATATTACATACAGGTTGTAAATGGTCCGTATCAAAAATAAAGAGTTGTTTTTATTTACCATGGGTTACTATTGCCTTGTTTAGCATATAAAAGATAGCTTCTGGTTCATTTGGTCATCTCAGATACCCTAAAAATTATTGAAAAATTAATATTTCAAATAAAAACTTAATTTTATTATTTTCTAGACATGGTAATTTAATTTTGTTATAACTAGATTTCTTTGCTGTTTTTTATGGGGGGGACAGATAACTGAGATATAATGGAGCCTTTCTTTGTTGTACAGAGAGGGTCTTAGTACATATAGGAAGGGAGAAAGTTTTCTGCACCCTGTAATGATTACCAAGAGAGGGAGTAGTGCTGTGCAATGTACACCCTTGTACAATGTAGGGAACAGTAAAGCATAGAGGATAAGAGAGAAAGATCCTCCTAAAAATCATATCTGAGCCTGACCTCCTAATAGAGTTTAAAACATTTAGAGGTATAATTCCTAAAAATCTGGTTGAAATTGGGCCAAAAATGATAGAGCCTTAGTTGTATGGACAGATAGACATTTGGTGAATTATAAGATTTAAGGTTGTTCATTTCTGTTCCTCCACCCACATAAATGACTTGTAAAAACTGAAAATCAACCTTCAAAGAACTTTGGATGTCTTAAAGGAATAAAAGATCTTGAATCAATATCTTTGAATGAATGCATTGAATTATCTATACAGGATTAGAATACTATATAGAAGCTACAAAAATACATATATATTTGGCAACAACTTAACTTCAGTAAGTGCACAGCGAGTATTATTTAACCCCACACTCCAGGCTGAAGGTAGGTTTGATACAAGGTCAAGTTTAATGTGGGAGATCCTCTTATCTCTTTCTCAGGTGTATGATATTGAAAATAGATTGTTGGTATTCACCTTTTTGGAGCACCTTTGGCATCATGAACTGACCCTACCATTTTTTTCTTTTTAGTGTAATGGGGTAGATGAAGCTTGGGAAGGATTGGTCCCCTAAAGCTGAACCAGATAATTTTTATTTCTGGGCAAGTTTGACTCTGAACCTCCCATGTGCCAGACAGAAGAGCTCCTAGACAAAAAAAATACAAACTTTGAATAAAACTTTTCAATTGATATCTACATCCTTATAGACACATATTCAGTTTTGTCTAAATGTATATCCTTATATTCAAAATAAAAATAGCTATCCAACTTCAAATATATGATGACTCACTTTCCTTCCTGATTATAATAACTCATTTTATAATTGTCACTGTGAAAAATTGTCTCATATAACAAGTTCATTAGATTGATTGATTTTAACGGCATGTCAACCAGTCTAGGGTTATTTTATACCCAGAGGTTATTTTACATTCATTGTATGTTCATATCTACATTTTTTGTATAGTTATTTCTTAACTGGCTTTTTTTCACATGATTCTCTTGACTAAAAATGATTTTCAAAAAGATCTATTTGACTCATAGATAGGATACTAACAGGTACTATTACTATCAGTGGACCTGGGAGTAATTGCAATGAAGGAGTACTTGACACTTCCGAGATGTCTCAAACTGCAGCCTCGCCATCAGATACTGTTTAGAGTCATACTCAGAACACACTGAGTGGGAACAGTGTGTAGGGGATACAGACAGCATATTCTAAGCTCAAACATTCATTAGAGTAAAATAGAGTTTATTTATTTTATATATTTTCATTTTGATTGCCGTATAATAATAGTTGTTTCAACATTCTATCAAGACAGTCTTCATCTTGGAATCTGTTAGCAATTTTATTCTGAATATCTATTGAAAAAAAAGAATAAAACATGGAAACTGAGATATATATATATACACACATATATACAGTTGTTTCTATGAATGAGCATATGGCCTTGTTCCATTATATTGTATTGTCTTATTTTTTTTATCTTGTATGTGTATCTTGATATTTATGTAAAAAGCCCTGACATTCATAGCTACTGGAATATGTAAATAGACTGGATAAATATTCTAACACATATAACACACATGCTGACACACAGAAGCAGGCCATAGCACAGGACCAGGTAGAATTTACCACTCAGGTTACCTGGCACTTGAAGATACAACAGTCTGGTGCCCAGTATAAGTTACAGTATTAATTATTATACAACTAGGGCACAAAATCAAATACAACACTTCTGGAGTCAGTTTGCAGATCTGCAGTCCTGGTCATACTGAAGAATGTGACGATCTCTTGACCTAATGTTAAATGTTTATACCCCACCACAGATATAAGTTGAAGTCATTCACTCTTTACACCTCCATGCTCCCGGGCATCTGCTAGCCTTCCAGATGGCCATCTTTGGTCAGTACAAGGTTAATTGGACTTTTCTCCAAGAGTTGTTTACCTTAGTTACTGATTCAATCTAAAATCAAAATCCTATCTGCCACATGATTTCTGATCTCAGATAAAAAAGTGCTCAAGGCAAATGTCTATACTGGAACTCTGTATCAGGAAGGTGAAGATGATGACAATGATGATATCTTAGTAGCAGAACACAAGATAAGGATTAACAATAGCAATAACTTTTTTATCGTCAGAAAATTACATAAAGTGAAGAAAATCTCCCATTCTGCTTTTCTCTCTAAAGTGATGTAGGCTGGCACTTGTTGAAGTACTTTATTGTCTGGGAAGAGTTAAATTACTTTGGTCTAGGTGAGCCAGAGTTGGTTCAGGGGTTTCCTCTCTTCAACTGGGACGTGCTTCAATCCGTAACTCTCTGCTCCTTCTACCACAACTCTCTAAGACTGCAAAAGCCTCAGTTTATATAAAAGTTTGCAATAGTGCAGAAGGGGTCTGATGGGTCTGGGGCTACATTAATTCTCTAGTAACTTCTTCTCCAATTTACTCCAACCTCATTAAACTTTACCAACTACCAATACTCACCCAAAGAGGAGTCTATGAAGAATCTGTCCTCCATCTCTCTCGATTTCCAAATAAGTAATCTTAGTTCCTCTTTTCTTATTCCATAATTAGGTTTCCCAATTTCATCTTGTTTAACTAGAAGACTCTGTTTATGGATGTCACCATCTGTCTATTTTGACAAAATGATACTTTCAGATAATTTATCATTATTGGCTTGGTGATTTGTACTATTCCAGTGCTCATAGTTTGTGTTTTTATCAACACCTTTCACTGTTCCTTGAAACAACACCTAATATTTTCCTTCTGTCCTCCCCATAACAATTCCCGATATGTTCCTATCTAGACGTCATTATCTTACTAAATTTTTTTTTCTGAGGACATTGTTTTGCTATGACATAAGATACAATGGCAATCCACTTATTTATAACAAATTCTTATCTTTGAATTTTTCATTATTTTCCAAGACATTTTATTAGAACTTCTAGCAGTTAAAAGTTTGCTTCACTTATTATGACACCCTAACAAAACATTTTGCTGGTACTGGCTCATGCACCAGGAATTTAGATGACTAATTCAATTTCTATTGTTCTCAATTTTGGTCATCTTTTGTCTCCAAAAATTTGAGACTTGCCTTTTTGACCTGACCAACATTCCTTCTAAGCAATTTAAAGTACAGAGTTTTATTTTGTCGGTTAACTCTCTCTAGACCGTCGTCAAACCCAAATCTTATTGATTAACCCTCTATAGCTTATTGTGCTGCCCAGCACACACACTGCTTATACTTCTAATTATGATAACAAATCCAAAAATGGATATCAACTTTTAATTTAAAAAGTTGATTGATAGATGATTGATTTGTCGCAGGTTATTTTATGTCTAGAGGTTTGGGAATCATGTTCATATATACGTTTTTTGTGTCATTGTTTTTTAAGTTTTTTATGTTTTTTTTTTTTTTTTTGCACCTGGTCCTATCAAATATGAATAATTTTTAAACAGACTTATTTGAGCCATAGATGGGATCCTTACTGGTACTCTACACTCTCCACATCTGGAGCCTCACTATCAGATGCAGTTTAGTGTTATACATAAGATACTTTTTTCTGGAGGTTTCTTACTCTTCTGCTGTGGATACAGTCAGCATATTCTAAATTCCGCTGACAGAGCCAATTAATAATTTGTGTATGAAACTTTTTTTTTCTAATGTCTTCATTTAATCAGCTTAACATGAGAATCAATTTTATTAGTATTAAACTTAGTTATCTAATCTGCAGTTTATAAAAAGTATTAAATTTGAAGAAAGCATCATAAGTTGCTGATATATTTTGGCTATTACATTTCTACTGTTTTATAAGAGGGATAGATTTTTTTTTCTTTTATAATCTCAGTATCAACTGAGCTCCTCTCTTTTATTGTTCAGGAAAATATCATGTTACTTGGTTTCAATATGATTTAGTAGTTCTTTACTAAGCTTAGCTTAGTTGTGGCACAAGACCAGAAAAGTGTTAGATGCAATAACATTAATTACTTGATGACTCATGAACCTATCTGGTTCTTATTGTTAACAGCAGTCCATGATATTGATGCTTTTATTTAGTAATGTGTGAAGGATTTTAATTAACATTTCATAGTTATCTCCATTAAAAAACTTGGGTGATAAAAAAGACACTTAGCATGCACATAGATCTCACAAAATTATCTTTCAGTTGCAAATTGAACTGGAAATTCTTTATTCTCTCAAGCATTTTAAGTGTATTGCTCTCATTAAAAAAATCTCACTTTGGCATGACTTTTTGCTGAGTTAAGCAAATGAAATGGAAATTTTTGTCATATATAGATATTCTTTGAATACCGTGCTTATCTTTATTATCATTGTTTATGCCTTTATAGCATTTTGTGTGTTTATTTTCTGATAAAACAATGGTGGTATAGTGGCTGTTGTAGGAAATGAAATTTGACAAGCCAAGTTCAAATCCTGGTTACATTTGTTTACTTTGTACATGAATCCTTCTCTTCTCCCTTCAGCTTTAAGTAAATTGATGATCAGACTGAATTTTTAACTTCAGTAAGGCAACTAGCCTTGGAGAAAAAAAAAAATTAATGTATAACCTGAGAACTGTGAGGCTAACAACTATGACCCTCAATAACCTACATGCTACTGAAACCACAATGCCATCACAGATGTAGTATGGCTGTGTCCCTACACTTATCCAGTGGTAATTTACTAAGCTTTTTGCTTAGATGTGGCACAAAGCCATATGAATGGGGCACCCAATGAGACTCGAACTCACTCGTGTAGGTTTCCCTACACTTATCCAGTGGAGGCACATTTAGTGTAACAGTTATCGTTGTAGGAAATGGAATTGGTGACCAGAGTTCAAATCCTGGAAGAAGCTGTTAGCATTTCACTTCATACTAATGCTTTTGGGAAAAGAATGAATCCTGTTCTTCCTCTCAGCTACAAATAAATAGTAGAGCAAACTGGGTTCGGCAACCGGTCTAAGAGAAGGCAAACTCTAAATTTAAACCAGTTGTCCTCTACTTAAAAATTGACTTTGTGTCACATCCTACCTATAGCAGAGGGGATGAGTAAATACATCTGTACTTATGCTTATGGGGAATAGGTTTGTTGGTTGGTATTTGTTTCATAGGTTGTGGTTGTTGTCATGATTTTGAGTTTCATATCTAACTCTCCTGTTTTCCTCCCACCCTATAAACTTGTCAGCCTCTTTATCTGTGGAAGGCTACAAGAGAATGTAAGGAAGGAAGGAAAGCATTGAAGATACCTTTTAACTCTAACTTTATCAGCTATTCTGTGGGTGTGGGAAATTTCCCTGAAACCAGCAGAAATGGTTGCATCTCCTTGACATGGCATTAGAATATATTAATCATTTTCGGTGAGTGGTAAGTTAAGGTCAGTGGTTATGTCCAGTAGGTGTTTTTCAGTGGTAAAAGTTTGCCTTTTGTCAGTTGTCCAGTGGGTGGTAACAGTAAGGTATTTTTAGCAGAAGTGGCTTGCAAGCAGCAGATACAGCCTCTGCCACAAAGCCAGGGACTTGGCAAGCTGGTATGCTACTTTGCCAGAAGTTGAAAGAAACAAGTCCTTTCATTATCAGTGGTAACAGCTGAATGAGTGTAGATTTCTTTTTGGTGCCAGGAAGTCTATCTTTCAGGCATATGCATATTTCGCTTCCTGTCATAGGCTTCTGGAAACTGCTATATTTTTTAATTATTTCATTTTTTAAAATTTTCTTTTTATCAATCCCCACATGTTATACATATAATCAATATTCACTACATATACACCAGCATAGTACCCATAAAAATAATAGGATTATTTACACATGAATTAGCACTTCTTTCTAGAATCAGAGTATAATATCTGTATGCTCTCTTTGAAATGTGTTACATACACAAACCAGTGTAAGTGAAAGAAACCCAAATTCAGACTAGCTGTACTCATCTTAAAAATTAACCTTCTGCTGCATCCTTCTTATGACAGAAAGTTGGATAAATAGATACTTCTCAAGTATTCTGCAGGATGCTGCAATTCCTTGACAATAGTATTGCCTTTTAATGATAATAATAATGCTACAAGAAATTGAAATTTGACAATATACTACCAAATGGTATATGCCCAAACCAGAATCCATCCTAGAGAATGTGACACCTAAAATTCCCTGGGATTTTGAGATACAAATAGATTACCTAATCCCAGCCTGAAGACCAGACCTAGTGTTCATTAACAAGAAGAAAAAAAGAATTTGCTGTTTAGTGGATTTTCCTGTTCTGGCCAACCATTGATTAAAAATATTAGAAAGTGAAAAGATAGACAAGTACTTGGATCTTGCCAGAGAACTAAAAAAAGCTGTGAAACATGATGGATATGGTGATACCAATTGTAGTTGGTGTGGTTGAAATGGTCTGCAAGAGCTTGGAAAGGAGAATGGAGGGATTGGAAGTCAGAAGAATTGAGATCATCTACACAATAGCATTGTTGAGATCAGTCAAAATACTGTGGAGACTTAAAGACCAGTAGCTAAATGTTCATGTGAAAAACTTGCAAGGGGTAAAATAATCCAAGCATCATCCTCCAATTAAAAAAGGCATTGTGGAAATAAAAGTAACAAGGACATTAGCCAGGATAAAACAATCTTTCATATGACATATCAAACTAATTTTAAAATATCTTTTTGATTTTATGAACTTGTTTCATATAATAATTTGTGCTGATTAATAAATTATTGATATCTGTCAGTCCCCTCCAAGTTAAGGGCTTGACCAAGGTTGTATAGCAGACAGAATTTTTTTGTAAACAAGATTAATTATTCTTGCTTCTTGTAAATTTAACTAGAAAAGTGTACATTATCACTGAAATATCTATATAGGTCTGCAAATGATTTCAAATTTGGTATTTAGGTTTATTTATTTATTTTTCTGTATACTTTTGTAACATGTTTTTGGACATTTTAGTGCTCAGGCATTTGGATTTTTAGTTGTGTTGAATTTATTGTAAAGATTGTTTTGATTTTGTTATTCTATTTTTTTTTTTTTCATTATATTTCCACATATGTAATCACAATCCAGTAAAAAAAAATTAAATAGAAAGGTGCCTTACATCTTGAGGAAAGAATTGTATCAAGTCAAAAGTATGTTAAAGAAGATATATTACATATTGAAAGTGAGTGATGTGTGGTATATATTGACAATTGACCTTTTGCTGTAATTTTTGGATTTTTCCCCTTGCACTTTAACATGTGTGTTAAAAGTCTAATAAATATTAAATTCTCTCCAACATAGAGAGGTCAGGAATGGATTTTTGGTGAAATTCTGGCCTGAAAAATGTGTGCCCATTATATAGTTCATTATATTTTCTGACACATTTGCAATGTTCAATTCAAATTTCTAAGAAATAGCCAATTTAGCCCTCTGTGTGTGCATACTTTACTGTAAAGTAAAGTACTTTACTTTACAAAGCTGCACTTCATCTAGTAAGTTGCATGGGAACCTTTTGATTTATCAAAATGAATGTGCATGTGATAGTAAATGGGAGTATGTAGATCAGTACAATAGGGATGAAGATAAAATTGATTATTATTGTTATTTTTACTGAATGTTAGATTTACAAGTGGAGTTGAGGGTCACAGTTTGTGCTTACAAATTAATGCAAAGTAATTACTATCTACATAATCATCTGAAGATTGCTTCGTATTGTGAAACTGATAGTAAACATATTGAAGAGAGAAACTCAAAATAAAATAAGTAACTGATATTTAAATGCATATTTTTAAAGGAAATTCAGTTGGTCAGGGCAGTAAAAAAAATTTATTGGTTGATACTGAAGATTTTTTATTTTTAAATGTAGCATTATCGACTGTTATTAATTTTGACTAGTATTTTATTTCATCTTTAATTTTTAGTTGTGATAAAAAGCAACTGAAAATTAAGGCTGGGAACAAAAAACAATTCAAGTCAAAATTAATAATATTAAATTTTTATGTATGCCCTGTCAGTGGGGCTTAGAATACACTAACTGTATTCCCTGGAGAGAGGTGAGACCCACACAAAAAGGGAATGTTCAGGGTATGGCACTAAACTGTATCTGATTGTGAGGCTCCAGTTCTGGAGAATGTGGTAGTGCCTGTTAAGATCCTATCTATGGGTCAAATAGATCTGTTTAAAAATTATTCGATAGGACTTTATTGGAAAAAAAAAAACTAAACAAAAACTCTTTAGAAACAACTGCACAAAAAAATGTGAGTATGAATGTAAAATGAATGCTAAATTCTAGGCATAAAATAACCCTAAATAGGTTGACATGCCATTAAAATAAGTTGTGTGCTTAAAGCCCTAGTTCCTGTTATCAAAGTTAAGCAGTAATGAGTCTATTCTGCACTTAGATGGGTGACCACTTAGGAACAGCAGGTAATGTAAGCAACCAGTGGCCTTAATGCCAGACTAAGGATAAATAGAAAAGAAAAACTAGAAATGTAGCTATTTGATTGGGTATGCTACATTAATCTTCAATAATTGTATAACATAACTATGAAATTACTTGTCCTCACCAAATTACTGTAGTTAAACAGCGATGACCCTGATCAGTACTTTAATAGATTACCAATTTGGAACAGCAGGTATTGTAAACGAGACTTAGTTTTATTTACCAAAATCCTGCAAACGTTTCAGCAATATTTTTAGGTTTATATTCAATATTATTTGACTATTTGTCAATTGTCACCAATAAAAACAACCAGAAAAATATTCTGAGGTTAAAATATAAATAAAAACAAATAAATGCTACCATTTATTTTTACCATTGCATTAATTGTAATTTTAGCTAAAATAGCTCAGTTCCGCTAGCATTTTCCTTTCGGAACATTTTGACGGCAGGCAATAAACTCAACCTCTACTCCTTTTAGACAAGGGGCATCTACTGCCTGAGATTCTGTCAGGTGTCTAAATAGCATAAATTAAAGTATAAAGGGAGCTAACTATTAGAGGATATTGTTAATTACCTCCCTTGAGATTTATTTTAAGTGCTCATTTTTATTTTGTGTTCATTTTTATTTTGTGTTCATTTATTTATAATTTTACTGTATGTGGATGGAAACAATGATTTTGTTATTAGAAAAATAAATAGTAGCGTTTATTTGTTTTTCTTATATTCTAATCGTAGAATATTTTTTCTGATTGTTTTTATTAGTGATAATTTACTGAAAATCAAGGAAGTTCATAAAATAATACTTTAACACATGGCTCCAATTCTTGAATAAGTTATCCACCCTGTTGGCGAAGCTTATACTACTCTGACAGTATCTCCTGCAGAGGGGTCCCCCCCAAAAAAAGTTTCCTGAGTATGACTCTAAACTACATATGGTAGTGAGGCTGGAGTATCCTTTCATTGACATTACTCTTAGATCCATTCTAATCTGTAGTAATAGTCTCTGTTAGGGTCTTATGTTAAATAGATCTGTTTGAAAATTATTTGCATTCAATTG
Organism: Sepioteuthis lessoniana; assembly: GCA_963585895.1. Classification (NCBI taxonomy): domain Eukaryota; kingdom Metazoa; phylum Mollusca; class Cephalopoda; order Myopsida; family Loliginidae; genus Sepioteuthis; species Sepioteuthis lessoniana. Next base: position 23,884 of record CAUZXS010000077.1, on the reverse strand, counting down.
GACCAAATCCAAGAACAAACAAACAAACAAACAAAAAAGCCTTAAGAAACAACTACACAAAAAATGTAAATATGAATTTACAGTGAATGTGATTCTCTAACTTCTAAGCATAAAATAACCCTAAATGGGTTGACATCCCATTAAAATCATTGAATGAATAATATTATCCTATTTATCCTACTGAAATTAGTATAAGAAAATAAAAGGTAAATCATAATTATCAATATAAACCTGAAGACTTAACCTTAAAATCTAAAGGGAGCTTTCTTTTGCAGATACTTTGACTGCTTGGGCCTCTGTTTTGTCTGTTTTTAGATTTGTTGCACACCTCTCACTTTTGTATAGGCATCACTTGCACAGAAATTAAGACAAATCTGAATTCGTTTTTCTAGTTTTATAAGAAATGGTAGTATATCGACAACAAAAATGTTTAGCTATGGCCTCTTATTTCTGATTCATCTTTTATAGCCCTGTAATTTTGTCACTTGTGATTTCAGAGGGCTTGTCAAACTGAATAAGGTATGATACTCAACAGTTATACAGATAAATTGGACATTTTTCTCTGTAGATGTTGATTAAATAGAAAGTTAGACTTTAAAAAGTTTATCCATATATTATAGTTACTATTTCTTACAAAGATTAAAGTTGATGACCTGAGCATGACACTGAACTGCATCCAGTGGTGAGTTTCCACTTTTGGAGCTCTGTGAGTGTCTGTCTCAAAGTTCTTACCCACTTTTTAGAAGTGTGTTTAACATAACAGTTATAGTTTTAGGAAATAGATTTGGTGACCCAAGTTCAAATCCTGGACATGCACTTGAGAAAGCATGTATATATCTCTTCTCTCCCCACCTATTGGTAAATAGTCGGGCAGACTCCTTGTAGATCTCTCTTTCTCTCTTCCTCTCTCATTATGTGCTTTTAGATCCTCTCTTGTTATATCTATGTGTCAAGCTACTAAAAGGAGATTCATTTTTATCTCAGGTCAGTTAAAAAAAAAAAAGGATAAAAAAAAAACACACACACACACACACAAATATTCTGAAGTTAAACAACAATGAATCTGTTTTATACTTAAATGGGTGACCACTTAATAACAGCAGTTATTGCAAGCAACCTAAGGCCTTTATGCCAGACTAAACAAAACTTGATTAAGAACTCGTCATTTTGTGAGTGTACAGTAAAACATGGAAAATTTGCTTTGGTCATTCACTGCTGCTGCTGATCATCCTGCAGTTATCCTGCTGCTGCTGCTGGATGCTTTGGGAGAAGATGTTGAAAGGAGGATTTTGAATTTGTGCCAAAATTGTCTGGTAACTTTTTTTTTTCCACTCTATACTAATATATCATGAGCTTTTATATTTATTTATTTTCCTTAAATTCATCAAAATGTATTTTTGTTCATCTGTCTGTCCTTGAATAACTCAAGGAAGAATAGAGCTATGGCCACTAAATTTTCTATGAATACTACACAGACCATAATTTTAACATGTTACCTGTATGAAGGTGGGTAGTAGTTAACTTGGTCTTAGGAATGAAATGGACAAAAGAATTTTGACAAACAAGAAATAACAGGAACACAAGAATACTGGAAACAAAAAAAAATAGCAGTGACTTTTATTTTTTGATTATATGTTATGGTAGAGAGAGTTAAGTTTGCAATTATTTTGGTGTTGGAAGCAAACTTTCTGTAACAGTTCTTAGAGCTTCTAGGTGCCCATTGTTAAAGAAAAGGAAATTACTGACTCAAATATTTTGTCTTTTTATGGAGCTGGTTTCTTTTGCTTCTGAATACCTTAGGGTCTATTGACCTGATGAGTTTTTTTTACTATCTGTGCTTTTCTTTTCTCTCTCTTTCTTCTCAATCCTTTTAAGCTGTTCTTTTACATATTTATCCTTAGAATTTCAAGTTGTTGTTGAAGTTAAATTTTGTTTTCTCTAGTTCTTTGGGTTAATTCCTATCTTGAAGGAATCAGGGGTGTGCATGTTAATTCTTTGAATCAGTCTGACTTAGTTCCATTTTTAGAATTTATGAAATGTTTTTTATTCATTTTTTTAACTGGTAGGACATTTTTAGGAAAAGATTTGTTTTTGATTAAAACTATATTACTTAGATCCATTAAAAGCATATTAATTTTTGGAAAAAATTCAAAATGTAAGTATTCAGCAAGGGGTACAATTTTTAATGCTAAACTTGGCCCTTACTTTGGCCAAATCTTTACAGTTTTGCTTAACTGTAATAAGTAGTTGTTTAGCAAAACATTTTTTAGACAGAAACCAAAGTGATAACCTTATTCTTTGCATTTTTTCCAGTCATTGGAAAATCAAAACTCTTAAAAAAATTTTTTTTTTAATTGTGTTACTTAAATGTGTATTATGAGCAATGGCTACCAGGAGAGAATGAGCATTAGCTTATAAGTCCTCTCAATATTTATTTTGGTTATGTTTTATGGCATATCAACCATTGTAGGTTATTTAGTAGCAGATCCTGTTTATGATTTGTAAACAAATAGATTGCTGCAAACATTTTAAAATGAGCCAGAGTTTATTTGTTTGCACATAGTTAAATGGTCTTAAGTATAGTAAATGATCAAATAGTTCTATTTCACCTATAGATGGGACTCTAACAGATACTACCATTTTGGGTCAGAGTGGACCTGGGAGTAATGGCAATGAAGTGGTATTCCACATTCCTTAAAGTTCCAGGTCTGGAGCCCCATCATCAGATAAATTTAGTTTGAAGAAGGGGTTTTACACCTTTGCAGAGATGCAGTTGGCATATCCTACATGCTCAGCTAACTGGGCTATCATATAATTTGGTGTTACTTGGTTAAAATCTTATCCAAACTGAATTATCAACTAGTTTATACTGGGTGGTGCAAAAGTCACTTACCATTTTGAAAAATTTTCTTTTACTGTTGGTCTGCTAGCCTAGCTTGCTAATCACTGTACTATATGAGATATCCTCTGTGAAATTTACAAGTAAGCTTGAATTCTAGTTGCACTATTACATTCACCCTTGAGAACGGTATCAACCCTCTTATCCCCTACCCAGCTGTAAGTTAAATAATACCATTACTGGTCTTCTACAAGGATGACTTTGACCTGAGATAACCCATAAAGGTTGATATGCCATCAAACAAAAAAACTAAACCAAAACTTGTTGGATTTGTGTTGTAAATGCTGTGTTATTCCTCCTCCTGTTAACTATAATATTGGTAAAATATGCACTGCTTTTATTTATTGGAGACTAGAAATTTTAACGTTTATATTAGAATCACTTGCAATTTTCTATTTTTATAACACAAAAAATTAGTTCCTAGAGAACAATTATTTTTACTTATAACTAGAATCCAGTAGTTATGAATTAAAAATATTTCTGGCATAGTGTGTTAGTATGAAAGATTTTGTAGCTAGAGCTGTATTTGTAGATTTCACCACTGTCATTTTAATTTATACCCAACAAGTAATTCCTTCATCCCTGCAGATTTGTATGGAATCCCCAAAATATTCAGTTGGTTGGTCTTACAATATGCTAACCTTTTATAAGGGTATTTAAAGCTGATTTTTGTCTTTTTGTAAGCAGTTGTATGGTTTTAAGTTACTATTGTTAATAATTTATAGCTTTGAGTAATTATTTTTTATTAAAATAATAATATATGGTTTCAAGTGTGACACAATTACCTGGCCTGTTGCTCCATGCACCTTCCACAGTGTGCATATTTTGGTACACTGTAATATCAGACCCCATATTGTTGCATTCTGCAGATGTGTATCAAAGTGCATGAGCCCAGGATACAGTGATGTCACAAGTACAAAGAAAAAGAAAAGACAAACTTAGAATTTGCAAGACTAGACTTGCAGAGAGGGTGGGTGTGACACTCTGAAACCTTTTTCTCTGTTCTACTCCCCTCCCTTTCTCACATTCAGTGTTAACTCTAACTGGCCACTGCTAACAGACTGCCTCCTCTCACAGCTAAATCTCGACTCAAAATCATTTCTCTGGTCACCATCAAGCAACTGACTCTCCTCACAGCTAATCACACCTGTATGTATGCTGGAGGAAATCCTTCCTACTTTGGGGCACAAACCACTCATAAAGCTGAACATAAAAATTTTGTCAACCTGTATGTCTCCAAGATACACTGAAAAGGATAACAATAAAATTCATTTCTTGCAAGTTGTGGTCTTTGGCTAATTTTCTCACTCTTATCTGATCTTCTCCACTTAGGATATTCATTCTCTTCTCCCGGTCTTTCTCAACCAGCATTCATGCACAAAATATATATGCACGCACGCACATAGATACATATTTATTAGGACACCTAAGAATCTATAATGTCATACAAGTATTTCTATTTAATAATAATTTATTAGTATACAATGATATAGTTTTATGTATTCCTATTTAATACTAATAATTTTCAAACAGAAATTCAATAGAATATTCACCACAATTTGCTAAATTGACCATAAGTGTGGGTGAAAGAATCTACATCAAGTTAGGATTAAAATGACCATTAATCAAAAAAGCTGCTTTTCGCATATCTATTCATACTTACCCTGCCTTTTGAATGTATTGTACGAGGATCATTAAATAAGTTTCCAGACTTTTTTTTCGTATGGGCACTTTTATTGTAGTACACACATGAAACTCTAGTCCCCTTCGAAGTAATCTACTCCGGCTGCAATGCACTTGTATCATTTCAACAACTTCTGGAAGGCCCCATGGAAGTCCTCTTTTGTGAGCACGTCAATGACCTTCATCACAGCCTCTTTCATCTCCTCAATTGTCTCATAACGACAGCCTCTGAGCTTAGGGAATAACCAAAAGTCACAGGGAGAAAGGTCTTGACTATAGGGAGGCTGAGGGACTGTCTTGATGCCCATCTTGGTCAAATAGTCTGTGAGAAGGATGGAGTTGTGGATTGGTACATTGTCCTGGTGGAAATGCCACAGACCTGATTTCAAGAGTGCTGGCCTCTTCCGACGGAATCTCTTCCTGAACTCCCTTAAAACCTCAACATAGTAACCCTAACCCTTTGGCCAATCAACTGTGGTGTATTGACTTCCTTACTCCTCCCACACCTCTCATCATCCCTCACAGACTGCCTGTCTTCCTTGAATCTCTTATGTCACTCAAAAACTGATGCTTGATTCATGCAAGATGGATGAAAAGCAGTCTGAGGCATTCCATACGTTTCTGTGGCCTTTTTTCCAAGTTTAAAACAATTTTATTGCATATCATTCTTCTAAAGTGTCCTCACATTCAGATTGCATTTTTGAAATTTACCAGCTGTGAAAATCAGGCTTTAGTAGGGTGTATTCCAATTGCTGCTGTAGCTGTTCATTTGAACCTGAAATCATAAAGATTGGTCAGTCATCTCATAAGATATATAGCAATAAAATACTGACTTTTCAAGAGTCTATGACAATTTTAAATGCCTGTACAAAAAAGTCTGTAAATTTATTGAAGGCACCACGTATCTAAACAAAAAGCAAGGTGAACTTTGATCTTGTGATAATTAGGGTATAACATGAACCCATTTCATTAAATTGACTGTATACTATAACTGAAATGTATACATATCTTGCCACTAATTAAAAATTACTTGAGTTTAAAAGAATTTTTAGTAGATTTGTGTGTTCTCATGTTTTTATGAAATGCATGTTTCATGGACTGATACAATTAAATAGAGTAAGGGATTTTTAACTTCTTTTGATACACCTGTTTAATCCTATCTGATAGTGTTCGTATAACCTTTGTAAAGAAAAGTGTTAAATGTATATATACCATAAAACAGATGATTTGCTGTCAAATATATATATATATATATATATATATATATATATATTAGAACAGATGATCTTGTACACATCATGTTGATTGATAATTTAATTTAACCTCTTACCTACCAATCAAGAGTATACTCACTTTTACACATTGATTGATTTTAATGGTATATCAACCTGTTCAGTGTTATTTTATGCTTAGAAGTTAGGGAAGTGTATAAATTGTATGTTTATATTCACATTTTTTTGTGAAGTTTATTTGACCCATAGATAGGATCCAAACAGATGCTACCACTCCAGATCATTGTGGACCTGGGAGTAGTAATTGTCAATGAAGATCTCCAGACCTGGAGCTTCATCACTAGATGCAGTTTAGTATCTTATTCCTCTGTGAGTGATACAGTCAGTATATTCTAAGCCCAAATGTCAGGGTGGTTCACACTTTGAGGAAAAATCTGTGACAAATAGGTCTTCTGTATGTGCTTTTAATGAGACTCCCCATGTATTATTCATAATGTAATGTGTTCTGTTATTTCTAATATTCTGACATGCAAAGGGTGCAGAGTATGGATTTCAGCTAGCAGACTTGGTTGTGGAAGGGTGCATTTTGGCACCCATGCATTGGGTATGTAAAGAGTATTAATGTTACATTCTTATTGAGGTTGATGAACTTTCCATCAAGTAACTCGCTTTTAGAGAGACACACCTGCATATTGACAGTTTTGCATGAAATACATTTTATCTACACGTTGCTGAAAATCTTCATCAAAATGGTAAATGGATATGAAGAAAGTGGAATAAGCACGGATGTACATGCAAACCAAAGATGTCTGAGTTCCTGAGATGTTGAATTATTATTATTCATTTATGTTCTCTGACTAGTGTCTTCATCTTTGTTGTTTTTATTATAGGCACAACATCTTATCCATTGTACTTTCCAGCTTTTTCCCGGTGTAACTTGAGCCCTTTATTAAAGTATATCTAGTTTGATTTTATGGAATAAGGCTTTTGATTTATGCAGTGGTTCCAACTTTGTTTGCTTAACATGGTAAATAACAGTCCTATCAGTGGGACTTAGAATATACTGATTTCATATGGTACCCACTCCCAACAAAAAGAGTGTCCTCAGCATATCACTTAATTGCATCTGATGGTGAAGCTCTGGGGATTTGGGGTATGTGGAGTACTCTTTCATTGCTATTACTCCCAGGTCCACCCTGAGAGTAGCAGCTTTGATAGGACCATGTGCAAAAATCTTTTAATAACTATATAAAAATATAAATATGAACATACAATGAAAGTGATTCCCTAACTACTAGGCATAAAATAACCCTAGATAGGTTAACATGCTGTTAATCAATCAATCAATTCTAGCTAACAAGTTGGGTTTAGTTTGTTTGTTTAATGGCATATCAACCTTCTTGGATTATTTAATGCCAAATCCATCCTTCTTGAAGAGCAGTAGTGGTGCTATTTAACCCATAGTTGGGAGGATAAGGGGGTTCATACATTTCCCAAGAGTATTTGTCTGAAAGTGAACATAATAGCACAACTGGAGTTCAAGCTTGCTTACTAAGATTCTGCAGTCTAGTGCTTTAACCATTATGCCATGAGGACACCCCCAGGGTTAGTTGTTTGTGATTCCAGTGTTTTCATAAAACTCTGTTACCACTCTCATCTCTTTTGCATACCACAGTTTGAGAATTTATGACATAATTGTCAAAACTTGACCATACTACACTGATTAATTATAAACAAGTTGAATTTAACTGAACTAGAAAATTTGAAATTAATGTTAGTAACAAAGTAAAATTTTTAAAATTTTGACCTAACAAAAAAGAGAATGTGTCAAATACATGTATTGAACTTTGGTTGATTGATTAATTTTAATGGCATTTCCACCTGTCTTGAGTAATTTCATGCCAAGAGGTTTGCAAATCACATTGTACATTCAGTTTTACATTTTGTAGTTGTTACCTCAGAGTTTTTTTGTTTTTTTTTACAAATAGTCCTATCAAATACAAATGATTTTTAAATAGATCTATTTGACCTATAGATGGGACCCCCAAATTACTACCACTTTGGATCAAAGTCAACCTGGGAGTAATAGCAATGAAGGAGTACTACATGCTCCCAAGATCTCCAGAACTGGAGTCTCACCACCAGATGCAGTTTAGTGTCATACCCAGGATATTGAATTTTGGGGATGAATGTATGGAATTACATATCTGTTTCATGGTTCTAAGTTTTTCTCTTATTGGTTGGGCTGAGAACTTTTCAGTACCCCCCCCTAACTCTTAAAGAAATATATTAGAAATTTGAAAAATGATTTTTGAAACTAATTTTTAAATATTTTTTGTTGCTACCATAAAGCATTTTGATATATTACCAGAATAATATAGCAGAATGTGTCTTTTTTTTGTTATTTTTGTTTGCACACTGTTGAAATGTTTTTAAAGAGTAATGCGATTTCCAATTAAATTATAAACTAATGTCTATATCATCCGTTCTATGATATATACGAGAATCAGCTGAAAAGTTTATAGGCGGACCAAGATACTCTCATGGAATGTGACCTAATGTAGTCTATTTTTCAAAATATGCGCTCCACACAGTTCTTCCATCCATTTCGCAGTGTTTGAATCTCATTGTTCAAAAATGTCAATAGCAGATATGACGTCATCAGACGAACTTTTCAGTTACCCTAGTATATATTTGAAACTATATTCTTTACAATGGTTATGCTAACACTATAAGACAATATTAATCAGGTCTATTGGAAAAAGTTAAGGATCACCTACTATTTGTAATCGTATTTGTCCATAAAAAAATGTATTTCATAAAAATCTGAGAACACACAAATCTACTAAAAATTCTTTTAAACTTTTCGACTAATTTTTTAATTAATAGCAGTTTGTGTGTGTGGGCTGCATTCGTACTCACTCACGATAATTATAATTTCTTTAGGGAATAACTATTAAATGCTAATAGGAAAATACTTCCTCTTTTATTTATTTACAATTAATTATAATATAAATTCTATAAATAGGATGTGATGTGACTAGATATTGAGCTTAATTTAATGACTGCAGACGGAGGCTTTTAAGTAGCTAGAATAAAAGAATATTTCTATTTATTTATCTTTTAATATAAAATCTTCAAAATAATATTTTATGCACAAGTTGCTAATATATTCATGATTAACTCTGTAATCGGGGGAGGGTTAATGGAATATCCAATGAATGAGCAACGTACATTACCTATGCAGACGAATAGTGATTTGTGGTGTGAAAACTGTAACACCCACGTTAGGGAGAGAAATAAAGGTAGATGTAGTTAGAAAAATAACATCAGTTGGGGCGGGGGAGAAAAATAAAGAGTTATATTTCCATTACTTTGCGATTGCTGCTGGTTTGTGGCTTTTTAAATAACACATTTTGTCGGAACAGAGAAAGGAAGAAAACAAATAAAAAAAAAAACAAAACGTGATTTTGAGAAGACCCGTTTGTTAAAGATTTAGGAAGAAAATAGACATTTACATTGTTCTCTTCTCCAGTTGTCATCGTCTACTTTTTAAAAGCATGTCTAATGTGCGACGATCGTTGCCAGCTATCGACGGTAATGAGTAAGTTTTGCTTTTATAATCTTTTTTACACACACACACTAATATAATCCTGATTTTTGCATTGGTGTTGTTTCTACAAGCAAACAAATGGGTTGGTTGATGATTTATCCCCACACCTTATTTGCGTGGGTTTTTAGTCTGTGGTAAACAAGAATTGAACTACAAGCTGGGGCGGAAGTAATCGGATAGTTAATAATGAAATAATAGGAAGTAAACATCTGTCGTTTTAATTCTAATGTTCTGTTTACTTAACAATAAAGATATTTTTGATATGTTTTGTATTAGTGACCAGTTAATTCAATTTTATCATCCACGGAAAAAAATCAAATAACAATCTTCAGTTTAGACAATTACATTTTATTTAAAAAAAGAAAAAAAAAAGCTTATTTTGTTTTAAAAAAAAAACACAACAAAACCTCTCGGTTTGTTTGTACAACATAAATTATCATTATTTGGCTTAACTTAATCGAAAATTTAAATGAAAAAAATCCTTTTTTAGCTATTGTATAAAGAATAAAGATGTTCTATATTTGTGTAATTGAATTGACTTTCTCCCCCCCCCCAAGCCTTCTCTGCATTTCTTTATCCTACCGTAAGCAACGATGTGTACAAACATTTACGAGTACATTGGCAGACCACGTGCACGTTGTGGATTTTACAAACTGAAACTAAACGCGCGTGCGCACATTAATTTATTTCCTTCAATTAGCAATGAACCCAAGTTAGTAGTGGAATCTGTCCAATAACAGTCTACACCAAACGGCTGGAATTACCCACACCTAAAAAAACAAAACAAAATGAATTAAAAAACAGCCCAAAACGCACTTACCTAACCTTTTGATATACACAGTACTTTAGTGGGTTTTTTCCCCAAATATGTAAGATAAGCTAATTTTAAGCTAGCTCTAAGATCACTTTCGGTCTTTTGAAAAACCGAAGAATATCACCAAGTTTAGGAAATTATTTTTTTGTATGGACAGTTCGATAATCTCAAGAATTGCAGAGCCTAGGTTTTAAATTATATGTGTTCGACTGGTATATAGCGTTTTCGTTCAAGATGACGTGTCACCTTCTAATTACTGTCCTGCTACATTAAAATGACTCTTGTAGAAATAAATCAGTATTTGTCTTGTACTACCTTTTTATACGTGTCTTTAAACTTGTGATAGCGTTAAACATTCTTTTTTCATGAAAACATTTTTTCTTTGTTTCTTTAATATTTGTTATTCAATAAACGCAATTTTGAAAACTGTCTAGCGTTGTCATCTGTGCTTTCCTTCGACATGAATTATGATAAGGTGGTCATGTGATAAAAGACACTTGCTCATAGAAAAGTCCATATTGGGAATGACATTTATTGATTTTTCGTTTTTTTAAAATTTTTATTCAGTTTTAAGCAAATGTGATTCATAATATGAAACGCAAGAAACATTTTTTGCGTTGTATCGCTTTCAAGGCCGACGCTTTTTTTCCTCTCTTCGTCTTCTTTCAAAGAACTTTGCCAAATTATTTAGTGTAGGCTTGCGAAAAATGTCTGGGTCTTGCTAACATGTATGTCGTTCATTCATTTTTTTAACCACCTAAAAGAAGTACAACATACTTGTTTTGCCAATGTTTCATGTCATGTCATATCATAGACGTTTAAAAAAAAAAATTAAAAATAAATAAAAACAGCAAAAAACAAAATAAAAACGCTATTCTTTTGTCAAATAAATAAATAGATAAAAATCATAGGGTGGCTTTGAGTATTTCCTCTTAGTGTTATAGTTCACAAGCTGGTCTCATAGGTCATTATTTCTCAGGAGTAAGTTTGATCCTAACTGGGCACCACGTACTTTCGACCTTGAGCCAGTCGGGGGGGGGGTGTAATGGGAATCAAACTGGTCTTGCGGATCATTACTGAGTACTAGTAGTGAGTTTGATCCTTGATATGTACTTTGAGTACAAACTAAGCTGTTTAAATATAATCTAGATTAATTGATTTTAATGGCATGTCAACTTATCTGGCGTTATCTTATGACTAGAGAATAGGGAATTGCGTACTTCGTTTGTTTATATTCATATTTTTTGTATAGTTTTTTTGCAGTTATAGATCAAGTATTTCTATCTAATACAAATAATTTGAGAAATAATTGGACTCAGATGGAATCTTAACAGGTACTACCACTCTTGGTCAGATTGGACCAGGGAGCAATGACATTGAAGGGGTATTTCACACTCATCAGAGCCTCACCACCAGATGCACTTCTTTTGGGGGCAGGGGATCTTACCTTTTTGTAGAGGATACATTATATATGGATTATAAAGCACCACTGATAAGGTAGAAATATCATCTAGGTCAGGCATATGCAACCTTTTTTTAAGAAGGGGGCCACATGAGGAGACATGACCCATCATCAAGCAGATTGCACTACTAAAACAAATTCAAGGTAAATATCATTGAAGATACCTTAACTATTTTCACTACAGAAGACCATATACATAAGCTTCTGCCTTAGAAATAAAGAAAAAAATTCTCTTTGGTAAAAAGATCTTTGATCATTAATATCAATGTTGATTGACATACACTGCTGCCATGATACATGACGAAGTAGTTTAAAAAAAAAAAAAGAAGATTCTTTAAAAAAATCTGTGTATTCAATGAGTATGATCGTGTATCGAAGGGGAAAAAAAAGAAAGAATATTTTCATAATCTGGGAATCAAAGTTTTATTAAAAATTAAGTTTATTTTCTTTAAAATACAGGTGCAGATTTAACAATTTGACTATTCAATTTTTCACTTTTAAATTGAAAGATAACGTTAATATAAAATGTCCATAAAAGTAGTAAGATTGGTTTCTAATTGGTTCATTTTACTATACAAAAAAAAAAAAAAAAACAATAAAAAAAAACCCTCCAAAAATCTTTCCTTCAGTGAAAAAGAATTGACAGTTTCTTGTTTCTAAGACAAAAGATGTGAAAACAAAGGTTACAAAATTCAAGAAATATCTTTCTTAATCCTTGTTATGGGGGGAAAATGGTTACAAAATATAAATAAACTATTTTTAAAAAAGCGAGATAAAAGCTTAAATATGCGCATTTAACATTACATTTTATTTATACATGAAGAAACGAGATAAAAAAAAATTTCAATAAGCATTAATTTCCTTGTGAAATTAAGAAAGTGATTCAGAAAGCAGTTTGCCCATGACTGATATAGGTTTGGTTTTGTGTTTTATGGTATGTCAACTCCTGTAGGTTATTTAATGTTAAATCAAAATGTAAATTTTTTTCCTTTTTTTTTGTTGGTCCAAAGAGAGAAAGAAGTAAATATTTCAAAATGAATAGGTCCGAGAGATTTATATTTTTTTAAAGAATTATTTATTTCGTTCTTACATACTTCTATGTTTCCAGCTTGTTGCTTTCGTCAGAGAACACTTTGTAATTTACTAGATTTTTTGCTTTGATGTAGCTCAAGGCCATATGAATGGGGCACCCAATGAGACTCGAAGTCACTAGTGTAGGTTTGTTAGTCTGTTTTTTCAGATTTTGTATTGGTTTATATAGAGGTCACTGTTTTGTGTTAGATTTCTCTTCCTCCTCCTTATATGCAAACAAATGATTAACATTAAATTAGATAGGAATAGTTGAAATTCATTTTGAAATATATATATAGTTTGTAAGTAATACTTTTAAATAAGCTCATTTGTTTGTACACAATTAAATGGTTTCAAGTATTGTTAATTTAAATGGTTTTAAGGTATGGGGAAAGAAAGATTTGGTTGGTTATTTGGTTTAGTTTCATGGGTTGTGATCATTGGTGGTTGTCAGTTGTTGTAGTATCTAACTCCATTTCTTCTCTTCTTCTTACCCCATTTAACTTGTTGATACCTTCTGTGAAGGCTGCTAAAGAATTACAGAAAGAAGGAAGAAAAGAGACAAAAATAACTTTTGGGTTTAATATGGCTATTTTGTGGTGTGGAAATGTCTTTCTAGACTATTAGAAACCAGTTGCTCTCCCAAACAAAGCATTAAAGTATATTTCTTTTTCTCAGCGGTAAAAGTTTGAAGTTTATGGTTACGTTTGGTAGGTATCTTTAGTGAGGTATGTTAGCAGACAGTTACTAACAGGAGAGTCATTTCAGTGAGTTTGAAAGTCTGTTCTGAGTCTAATAGATATGTTCAGCAAAGGCTGGTGTTGGTGGGAGAGTGAGCCAGCATGCTGATAAGCAGACATGTAGTCTTCCTACCAGCAGCAGGAGAGGAGTAGTTCTTTCCAGTTCAATTGGTCACTGCTGAATGAAAGAGAATTTCTCTTCAATACTTGGAAAGCCCTTTCTTTAGGCATGTGCCGTTCCTACTTCCTGTCATGGGGCTTCTGGGAACAGCTACTTTTTGAATTTATTTCATTTTATTTTTTTATCTTTTATTTTATCTTTCATTTTATTAATCTCTGCAAAGTATTACTATTTGACATTAATAATTCTATTTACCAACTATCCCTATCTAATTTAATATTGATCATTTGTTTACATACAGTTGAATAGTTCCAAGTATTACTATTTAACACTAATAATTCGATTTAATATTAATAATAATCCCTAGTAAAAGATTGAACAGTTCTATTTGATCCATAGGTGGGACCCTTAGACTGACTTAGATGGTAGCTTGTAACACCATTATCTTCAACAGTTTCCATTAGACTGGGAACCAGATGAGGTACACAAATTGTATGAAAAATTCTTGCTATTGTCAAAAAGAAAAGTATTGGAAACCATGCTAAAGTGTTTTCCTTTTCAACCTAGGTATATTCAGTGTTTGTATTTAATAGTAAAAATATTGGACTGTAATCTACTAAGTCTGAATTTGATAATTATATTGGTTTTCACAATCTGCTTTCAATCGTACCCTGTCAATGGGGCTTAAATATACTGATTGCAGATAGATAAGATTCCACCCCTATAAGAAGGGAGTGTCCTGAATGTCTCTAAATTGTATCTGATTGCAAGGCTCCAGTTTTAGAGTTTTAGGGAGTGTGGAATACCCCTTCATTTACATTACAACCAGATCCACTCTGATCTAGAGTAGTTGTACCTTTTAGGATCCCATCTAGGGGTCAAATAGATCAGTTGAAAAATTATTTATTCAGTAGGACGAGTGGTGGTGGGGGGACTTTCAGAATCAATAATACAAAAAATGTAAGTATGAATATACAATGAATGTGATTACCTAACTTCTAGGCATAAAATAACCCTGAATGGGTTGATATGTCATTAAAATCAATCGATTCCAACTAGATTAGACTTGTTACCACACACAAATGATCTAAATCAAAGAGATTTTTGTTATTAAATCATTTCTTTTTTCACACATTTAAAAAGACATTGATAGATTTTGAAAAGACTTTTTTTCTTTAAAAAGAAAACATTATGATGATTTCAATCTAGTTATAATTTAATAAATTCAGTACTGTTATATCCCCCTGTCTGCTGGGACTGTAGAATAAGCTGACTGCACCTCTGCAGAAGGGTAAGACCCCCTCACTCCCTAATGGGGCTACCTATTGGCCATGGGCGCGTCACTGATCTGGTGACAGAGTGGTCAGTGACTTGCAACACGCCACTTTGGCCCTTACTTGGTCTGACACCCAATTGAATAGGCCCGATCCAATCAATTAGCTGGTCATATCAAGCCTTAGCACCTATATGTTTTATCCTGACTGTACTTTTAAATCTGCACTTGCAGCAAGTTCCCAACCCTTATCTTCTAGGTGCTAGAAGGTGGTGGCTGAGGGTCAATTACATTGAGAGAAGAGGAATTTGACCAGTGTTGAGAATCTGAAATTGGCAACAGCTCAAAAACCTTCTCTCAGCTTGAATATACTGGTTGTGTATCCCCATCTCAACCAAGGTGAATGGGTTTCTCCCTTGTTACATTACCAACACCAGTTGGACTCCATGGTGGGTGATGGAGCACAGAGCCAGCGAAAAATATACAGCATTTATGACAGCTTCAAATAAAAAAAAACACAACCTATCAGAAACAGAGAATGAGGCAGCAGACTTCCCCAGATTCATTGTTATTGCATCTTTGGAAAAGGTCTTCCTAGCCAAATTCTCCCCTTTATTTCAACAAGGGCTACCCTGAAAAACGTTAAGAAAACCAGGAACAGCAACTTGATGGTTGAGGTGGACAGCCAGAGGCAGATAGAAAACATTAACAATGAAAATCTTTCATACAACCAAATGCAGAGCTTACCCACATGAAAAACTCAACACAAAGGAGTTACCTGGAGTAGGGAGGTGACGATGGTAACAGAAGGGATGTCAGCAGCCCTGGGAAAATGGGGGTTTACATACATAAGAAGAATTAGCATCAGAAAAGGAGGAGAAAAAAATTCAAACCAACACCTATATATATGTCTAAATAGGATTGGGCATTAAGCAATCTACAATATTTGATATGACATAAAACTAAAGAAACTTACAAACTAACTATTTAACTGTCTGCAAACAAATGGCTGATGTTAAATTGAATTGTTAGTGCTAGATAGCAATACTTGAAACCATTTAATCGTATTCAAACAAATGAGCTCTTGTTTGTTTAAAATGTTATCTTTAAATTATTGGTTTAAAAATGTCAAGTTTAATTTCTGCAAAAACAGAATTTGGCATTAAATAACCTACAATGAATGATATGCTATAAAACCCAACCAACCAATACTGTTATAATAATTTACAATCTATTCAATGAAATTTAATTTGATTTTATAATAAAACTAAGTAAGTAAGTAAAGTTGGCTCCTCTTTCAATAGCTATTACACTGAGGTGTGGGGGAGGGTGCTACTTCTTTCCCGGGATTGCTCCACTTTACCCTTGATTCTTACCTTATAGTGCTGAGTGCTAAGCAAGGCAGCATCAAGTACCATTTTTTTTTAGTCTTTGGTATGACTCAACCTGGGATTGAACCCTGGTCTCCAAGACCATTGGTAAACCCTCTAACCATTAATTAGATGACTCATAAACCTGTTGGTTTATTGTTACACCAGTTCATAAGGATATTGATATTTCTATTTAGGAAGATTTTATAGTTATCTCTGAATTATTGATAATTTAAAAAAACATTCATTGCAAATGTGGATCCACAAATTATCATTTAATTACAAATTGGACTGGAAATTACTTTATTTCTTAAGTTCAACTATTTTAAGTGTATTATATCATAAAAATCTTGGTATAATATGCTGGGTGAGTTTTTCTGTACATTGCGCAGCACAATTGTCAGCTGGCCATTAGCATCTATCAGACAATAGTTCAACCCAGTGTCATGTGCACATTTTATTTTAGATTTTAAATTGGTTCTTCTTAATAAGGCCATTGAGTACTTAAAAAGAAAGAAAAAGGAAATTTCATGTATTTTGTGCTGTATCTTTCTCAAAGCAATTATATATATATAATTCACCTCTGTAAAAAGTCATTACTTGAATGATTTTTATTAATGCTGAAAGGTGAGGCCTTAGCCTGTGACCCACTTATGACAATTATTACGTATGATGTACACATTCTTTCTTTTGATGTGTACATTTATTAAGGCTGACATGAATCCATGACTTACCCTCAAATATGGTTAGGTTCATTTTACGGTATGTCAATGCTTATTAGGTTATCTAACACCAAAGTTAGTTTTTGTTTTGCAAGCAATTCAAGCTTCAAGGAAATATTCCTATTTAATAATTATAATTTGCTAACAACTGCATATCTTCAATTAACTATTTTTTTTCTTGCATTAAAAATTTAAAATCATTTATATGGCTTTTATTGCTTCCAGGTCCACTCAAACTTGGAGTGGTAGTACTTGTTAGTTACATCTATAGGTTTAATAAATCTGTTTAAAAATTATTCATATTCGATAGGACTGTGTGTAAAAAAAAATAAAAAATAAACTCTTAAAAAACTACTCAAAAAATGTAAATATGAATGTACAATGAATGCGATTTCCTAACTAGTAGGCATAAAATAACCCCAGATGGGTTGATATATTGTTAAAATCAATCAGTCAAGTCATTTCTATGGTTTTGAGTATTTATTCTTATTTAATACATATTTGTAGACAATTATGATTTCAAGGATTCCTATCTAATACTAATAATTTGTTTTAAGAGCCAATGTATTAGTGGAGTTGAAAATCATTTTAAATATTATCTCAAACAGATCTATTTGATCCATAGATGGGATTCTAGAAGGTATAACCACTCCAAGTCAGAGATTACCTGAGGGTAATGGCAATGAAAAAGTGACTTGATATTCCTAGAAGTTTCAGAACTGAAACCTCACCACCAGATGTAGTTTGAGACTCATCAAATATAAAATGCTTCATTGCACACGAGTAGTAAAGGATACAAATAAATGTTTTACTGCCTACTGTTAAACAAGTCTGTTTGCATTTTGCATTTCTCTAATACTCTTGGGAAAGGTATGAATCCAACTATCTTCCCTCCTGTTATAGGTAAAATTGTAGGACAGACTGGGCTCTTTAGCCTTGGTATGGCAATTGCTCTAGGAGCAGGAAGACTGAATTCAAATCTGTTAAACTCTGCCTAAAACATTGTCCTTGTGTCACATCCTGCTCACACAGGTTTTTTTTTTCTTTTAGTTCAAAATGGGAATAACTTAGTGATCTGATATTTTAACATGATTTTTTTAAAATTATTTTTTAATGGCATATCAACTTTTGTGGGTTTTAACATGATTTTTTTTTGTATTTTTTAATGGCATATCAACTTTTGTGGGTTTTAACATGATTTTTTTTTTGTATTTTTTAATGGCATATCAACTTTTGTGGGTTTTAACATAATTTTTTTTTGTATTTTTTAATGGCATATCAACTTTTGTGGGTTGCAGAACAGTAATGGCACTATTTAACCCATACCTTTCCCAAAAGTAGTAGTCTGAAAGTGAACATAATAGTTTGACTGGAGTTTGAACTTGCATACTATAATCTCATAGTCCAGCACTTTATCCATTAGGCCATGGAGACTCCCCCTTCTAACATGAACCTTCCTTATTAATTTTCTTTATTTGATTATCTAACATTGTTGCTGGAGCTTTGGGAATGTGGAGCACCTCTTCATTGCCATCACTCCCAGATCCACCTGGAGTGGTAGCACCTGATAGTCCTATCTATGGATCAAATAGCACTAAACTGTGTGCTTATACTAAACTGAATTATTTGGAATAGAACTGTCTTGACATTTAAACTGTTTTGACATTTAAACTGCATACTTATGCTTAACTGTTTGAAGTAGAACCATTTTTTACATTTAACTTTGTGCAAATAAATGACTGATGTTAAATTGAATTGTTAGTGATACATAGCAATACTTGGAATCCATTTAACTTTGTTGACTAAACTGAATAGCTTGAAACAGAATTTTTTTTTACATTTAAACTGTGTACTTATGCTGAACTGAATTGTTTGAAATAGAACTGTTAATATGTATAAAAATGGATTTGGTGTTAAATAACCTACAATAGTTGATGTTATAAAACCAAACCAAACCACCATTGTAAAACAGCAGGTGTATTTTTATATTTGTCTGTAACCAGTAAGGAAAGTAACTATCAAATATTAATTACAGATAAGTCTATTTTTTTTCTTTCTTTGAAAGCATTAAATCATGTTCTAATTGATATTATTTTTGTACATATGTTCTGTATTGGATTGATGTTGAAAAACTGAAGCAAAGAAAAATATTTAAAATTTGTATATTTTTAAATCCCGGAGCACTGTTCAAAATCATGAAAAATGAATTAAAAAGTTATTGTTATTCTGTTCAATATTTCAAACAACCAAAGACTCAATACTTGGATTCTTTACACTGAGTAATGATTAGAGAACTAGGCTAGCACTCCATTGTTGGCGAGTTCGATTCTCACTGGGTACCCTATACTTTTGGGCCTTGTGCTAAACTAAGCTAAGTTTTAGTAAATGACAACTGAGTGTTCATTAATACTAGAATTTATTATAATGGGGGACAAATTTGTCCAGTTTTATGCATTTAATTTTGTAAAATTAAGTCTTAAACTGTGTGGAGAACATTTATTCTAATGTGATACATTAATGTATTTAAAGATATTTATTTTAAAACAATACATAAATGCATCCTTTAAATATGAAAGAAAAAATCCTTCTAAGGAAATCACTAATTACATTCATGTTATTAAAATCAAAGGGCACCACATGATATAATGGTTAGTAAGCTAGATTAGCAAACCGGTAGTGAGTTCGATTCTCACTGGGCACCTCCCTACTTCTGGCCTTCTTAGTTTAGTAAATAACTATTTTAATCAAAACTTCTTTAGGGCACCTTGAGTGGTGTAATAGTTAGTAACCTAGAATGACAGATTATTATTCGTGAGTTTGAGTCTCACCGGGTACCCTATACATCCGGTCTTGTACCACACTTAAGTAAAGCTTATAAATAACTAAAGTCAAAACCTCTTAACACCAACCATTTAATTAATGTGTGCCACATTGGCAATGATCACATTTTTATTGCACATTATTTGATTTTTTTTTCTTTTGCCTACGTCTATCATCCAGCCTTTTCTTTTTTAGAGAAAAAGAAGCTATTCTTAAAAAAAAAAAAAGAAATAGCGCCCCCCCCTCTAAAAATTAACTTGTAGTCAGTAAGCCATTAGGCAAGTTAGTGCCAACAATAAACTCTAATTTCTTTTGCCAAATTTAAAATTAACTAAAATGTAAAACTTAACAAGAACTTTAAAAAAAAGTTTCTTTTCCTCTAAAATAGCACTCGTATCTGGGTTGCTTGAGTTAGGTTCATACTTTACTTTTTCTGAATAGTTACGCCAAAAAAGGTCCAATCACCTATTCCATCTTTTTTTATTTTTATTTGTCGCCTCCCCCAACATCAGCGAACTTGCTGGCTGCTTCTCTTTTTTTTTCTAGTCTTTCTTTTCAAGCCAAAGTCTTCTATTTTCTCATACGTTGTTGTTTAATTCTTAGTAGTAGTTGCCTTCAAGGAATGGGAACGATGAACAAGAGGTGAGTAAAAACTGTCCGGTCTGTCTTCGCTTTTAAGAGGACTCTATCCTCCTAAGTTGATTGTGATTTAACTTGAGGGTATTCACAATTGTCTACCCACTCTGGTAACATTATGAAGAGCATAAATTATTTTAATTAGTCTTATGCGCTTAGACACCTTTTGATGTAGTCCATAAAAGAAAATATTAAAAAAAAAAAAATCGAAATTTTGGTCATTTTTCGATAACAGGAGGAGGAGTTAAATGTAATTTTCTTTAAGTTTTTCTTTTGTTATTTACTAAATTTAGCTTGTAGCACAAGGCCAGAAGTATAGGGCAACTATTGAGAATCGAACTCACTAACAATGCTAATTTAGCTTGCTAACCATTGCGCCATGTGGGGTTTCCTAGTTTTTATTTAACATTTATTCAAAAACGACATTTTTTAAAAAAATAAAAGATATATATCAAATAATATATCAATAAGACCGTATTTTTTCTTTCTTGACAAAAAAAAAAAAAAAAAAGGAAAACAAACAATAAAAAGAAAGAAAAAAAATCAGGATTATCTTTTCCTCCCAAGTTGCTTACCTAAACTTTCCTCTTTCCACTATCTTTTCATAAAATTTCACTGCAGATTTTTAAAGTTTCCATATCATCAGAAACAGTGATTTTTCTCCGGTTAAAAAAGTCATGGCAACAATTATTACCTGTTTTTTTTTCTCAATGTAACTTATGTTTGAGCAAACTTACAATTCTCTGCTATTAAAAAGAAATATGATTTTTATTTCGTCTAAAAATGGACTCATATATATAAGATTACAATAGTTTATATTGTGAACCTTTTTATAGCAGAATTTTACTTATTTCGTGACGTAGGAATAATGTCCTTTTAAAAAGTTTTTATTTAAAACTCACCACGTTTCATTGGTCTTCCAAGCAAATAAAACATGAACAGAATGTTTTTTTGTTTTTTTTTTAAATCAAAGTTTTCCAAATAAGGATTTTGGGAGAGGTTGAATTTTATTTTAAAAGAGCTGGGAACCTGATATGATCATTCATTCAAACAATGAAAACGTTTAAAAAGACAACAAGCTGGTAAAACGATGTTTTACATTGATTTCATGTATTAAGTTCTTTGTTTAATATTCAAAGTGTTTGAAAATGGAAGTCTCTCTCTCTCATATATATAGAATGTGTGTGT
Source organism: Sepioteuthis lessoniana (assembly GCA_963585895.1). Classification (NCBI taxonomy): domain Eukaryota; kingdom Metazoa; phylum Mollusca; class Cephalopoda; order Myopsida; family Loliginidae; genus Sepioteuthis; species Sepioteuthis lessoniana. The sequence goes on along the minus strand of CAUZXS010000077.1, from coordinate 2,240 downwards.
GTGTGTGTGTGTGTATAGCGAAGGTTAACGGTTGCGACCCTATGATGAAAACATCTTCATTTATTTTACTAAAAAATTTTTTTAATTATTATCGGTTAAAAAGACCAAAGAATCTGATTGAAACATTGGGGAGGAGGTTCAATTTGCCATGTAAAAATCTTAAGTTTATCTACGCGTAGTTGACCGGTTAGAGCCAGTATTCTGCATGTGGTCGCTACGGAGCTCATTTATATTGATTGTTGGTGCAGCACGATAAGCAATTAATGGGACATTAAAGTAGCAACCCCCCCGCCTGCAGAGAAGGCTAATCAGGTATTAGCCTGGCTTCGGTTGAGACCACCGAAAAGTTCCAAGCTGGCGCAGCACGATCATTATTGTTTGATTTCATTGGATTCCATAAAATGATAACATCTCGTATTTTAAGTTGTTATTGCTTGATGTTATTTTTTTAACATCCCATCTATCAACGGGGAAAGTCTCCCTGGTGTAGTGGTTAACATGTTGGTCTGCGACATGGTAGTGAATTCGAATTCCAGTCGTGGTATTCGTTAACTTTTGGACTAATACCCTTAATGAATCCTCTTATCTCTACCAGCTATAGGTTAGATAGTACCAATTCTGTTCTACAATGATGGTTTTGGCATTAGATAACCCACGAAGGTTGTTATGGCATTAAACAAAGAAACTTAAGTAAAAATGTACGAATCCAACTATTTTCCCTCTAGCTATGAGTAAATAGGACAGACCTTGGCATAGCAACTGGTCTAGGAGAAGGAAAACTCTGAATTCATACCTCTTCTTAAAACAAATTGACCTTGTGTCGCATCCTCCTCATATGAAGGTGTTGGGTAAATCAATCTCTCTCTCTCTCTCTCTCTCTCTCTCTCTCTCTCTATATATATATATATATATATATATATATATATATATATATATATATATATATATATATATAAAAAACTGGAAATAAATCTAACAGTCTGAAAATATAGAGATGGGAGGAGGGTAAAAATCATCTGAGGATGATTTTATTTGTAAAAATATTTCCTAATGTTAAATATCTGTTTTTAGACCTTCATCAAGGTATGTAAGTTATTAAAGGAAATGAAAAAGATGAGAAAGTTTTAAAACATTCTATTTCCATTGGTAGTGTTCTGTTTCAAATTTGTGATGTAATTAGCTTTCCTAGGTTTATCTATTCATTAAAAAAAAAATCCATATCATATCCCATCTGTCTATCTATCTATGTTAATATTTTATTATCCATGTCAGGATTGTAATAAGAAAATATTTTATGAGCAGAAAAGAAATTTTTAGAGGAGACATAACTAACAGATTGGTCCAACATAATTTAGAAAACAAATCACAAATTTGATTTTAAAGATTCAAAGTTGGTTACATACATAATTAAAAATGCTGGAAAATTGTTGAAGCTAGTATCATTTCAAACTATGTTACTACCAGAGACTGGGGTTTTTTCAATATGTTTCCTTATTTGGTCAAATTGTTGCGAAAAGTTAAAAAAAAATCTCTTATATGAAATAATTTGGCTTCATCGTTTATATATATATATATACATGTATGTATATATATATATATATATAAAGATAAAAGATACACTGTTAAATAAACAGATAGAAAGGTTAATGCTGATAAAAGCAGATATATTGTGGAATGTTTATGATAGGTAGATATGAACGAAGTAATATGAATATTAATATATATAGATAGACTGAGTATGTGTGTGTGTGTATATATATATATATATATATATATATATATATATTTTAAATAAATTAATAATTTTGGAAAGCTATTTACATCACATAAATTTGAAACAATGCTACCAACAGAAATAGAATATTTTTAAATGTTCTCATTTTTTTTTCATTTCATTTAATAACTCACATGCCCTGATGAATGTCTAAAAGCTGAAATGTTTAATGTTGGCAAATATTTCTACAAATAAACTCATTAGTTGTCTAAATTTCTGAGACGAAGCTTGTTGATTTTTATCATTAAGGTTTTTCGGACTATTATCTTCATCTTTATTGTTATTTCCACAACGTTTTGGCCGATATGCCCTCCGGCCTTCTTCAGGTGTTTGTCGAACTCGGGAACCTTCACGGAACTTCGAACTAGGTCCTTTATTGAAACCATGAGGGTCGCCTGTTCTGATTCCGTCAGCCATAACTGGGCACAAGTGTTAAGTATTCCTGTATATTACTCGCCTGCTGTGG
>CAUZXS010000076.1:5000-62500 GCA_963585895.1 Sepioteuthis lessoniana | reverse complement strand
AATTTATTTCATTCTCCCAGATGATGAGAAAATATGCCAGATGTGACATGTCATTCAGAGTCTCAACAAAAATGCCTTCATCAGCAAAAAGAGCTACTTCAGAAAAAGTGAACAATTGATTTAAATTAATTTTTAATGCAGTTGAAATATAATTTGACGAACAATTTATTTAGATGAAATCAAGCTGTGTCAATAAAATTCATTTATCAAAAATCATTTTCAGCTTTCTCTGTACACACGAACTGACAATATATATATAACCTTAGAAATAAAATCTTATGGAATAAGAAGAGGAAGAAAATACGTTATATTAGACTGACATGCTTTGCTAGAAGGATATAGTCATGAGGAAAGAAATTTTATTTCTGATGAAGCTAACATCATAGTGAAACAATCAATTTAATTATTCATGTTGTCTTTTTTTTTTCTCTCTCTCTTTCACACACACATATATATCAGTGGCAACACCGGGACTAAGTTTGTCTAGCTCAGCCTGAAAATATATTCTCTCAATTGTTTGCGTTTTTGTTTAAGTTTTATGGCATATCAACCTTTGTAGGTTATTTAATGCCAAATATACAGTTCTAGTTTTAAGAAAATCCAGTACGCAGTTAAATTATCCGAAACGTTTCTATTTCAAGCTATTCAGTTTAGGCAAAGAGTTCTGATTCAAACAATTCAGTTTAGTATACGTTTACACAGAATAAAATGTCAAAACAGTTCTATTTAAAACAATTCAGCTTAGCGTAAAAACAGTTCCATATAAAACAATTCAGTTTAGTATACAAAAACAGTCCCATTTCAAACAATTCAGTTTAGCATAAGTACGTAGTTTAAATGCCAAAACAGTTCTATTTCAAGCAATTCAGTTTAGCATAAGTACACAGTTTAGTTCTAGTTGACCCATTGTTAGGACCCTATCAGGTGCTACGACTCTGGGCCAGAGTAGACCTGGGAGCGATGGTAATAAAAGGGTACACCGTATTCCCTAAAGCTCCAGCATTACTGGAGCCTCACCATCAGATTGTTTAGTTTCATATGCAGGACACTCGTTGGGCAGGGTGTTACCCCTCTGCAGAGATACAGTCGGTGAATTTTACAGTCCCAGCCGACTGGGCGAGAAGTCCATCTATTTCGAAGCAATAAAAATTCTCTTAGGACAATCCATTTGTCCTACACTTTAGTTAGACCTAAAATTCGTACTCAAATCATCATGACTAAAAAGGTTTTTTTCACTAACTTTTAAAGATTTAGATGAATTTTGTAGACAGTGTTAATAGTGAAAGTAAAGTTGGCGACCTTAGTCGAGGGTGACCCGAAGGCTCCCTTTTCACTCATTACAATACTGAAGTGTAAGAGAGGGTGCTACTCCATCAACTGGATTACTCCACTTTACCCTCGATCCTTACCTTATAAAACTGAGTGTCAAGCAATGTGGCATCAAGTACCATTTTTTGGGTTTTTGGTACGACTCGATCTAGGATTGAACACCGGTCTCTCGGACCAATGCTGGTTGAAATAAAAAATTAATCTTTAAAGATCTCAAATGTGTTTTACTCCTCGTTTTTAAAAGAATGAGTTCTATCAATTTAACAGCAACATTGTTTTTCTGTTAATTATAATATTATATAAGGAAGATTTAATTATACGACGTATACCCATTTTATTACTATGTGTGCATGATCTATTCAATAAATCCTGAAACTGAGCTGTGAACATAAAAGATTCTTGCAGCAACGGAGACAGACTCTTAAACCGAGTCAAAGATATTTGTTTTAAAAATTACAACAAATAAAAATAAAATATCGTTTTCGTTTTTTTTTATAGAATGGTCAGTTGTTAAGTATCAGCAGTGCAAACCTGAACGGGAGCAGCGATTTGTCGAATTGTATTAAAAAAAACCCCGCAAAAACTGTAGTTGGATACTGAAAATCATCTTATATTCTACATTATCTATAAAGTAAACTATTAAGAACATCAACTTGAATAACATTGACGATATGATATATGAGGGAAAAAAATCATAAGACTTTAAAAATGCTTCTGTCCTTTTAAACTCAAGTTTTCGATTTTTTGTTTTATATTAAAATCATTGCGATGACGCTATTCAAATAGTGAAACATGTCAATCTGATTTTCCATAGAGTCTTCTTTTTCTCTAAACGTCAGATCTCATAACAAACCTTACTCGTCTCTTTCTCTCTCTCACAATATATATATATGATTCATTGTAATGTATAATTGTGTAACGATCGGTGGTAAGTCTATGCGTAGCAAAGTATTTCTGTGAACGCAGATAAACAGTTATGGACGCAGGCACAGTTATATATTTATATATATATATGAAAGCAAGTACACTTACACATGTATGTATTTATACATATACGCCTACATTATATAATACACAAGTAAGCAAAATCACTTACACCTCTATGTATTTATATATATATCGAGAGAGAGATATGCATACATTATATATATATATATATATATATATATATATATATATGTCACTTTTTTCTGGCTTCTTTGTATTGTCTTTATCGAAGAGTCAAAACACAACAATAGCTCTTCATTTTCTTTTATTTGCAACGTACAATAGAGCTAACGATATTTTCGCGGGGAAATTCTTAGAACAATGCCGTCTCGAAAACAACGTTTGTCTGTCAGTCCAATCTGACTCCGTCTCTAACAACCACCCACGTCATTTCAAGCAATTTTTCTTATTTATTTATTCTTAAAGGAAAAAAAAATCAAGCTTCCTTACATTGAAATCAAATAAACAAATCTATTTCATTCACATACAGTTTACTACGTAGGCGTGGCTTACTGTTCATCCGAATTTGCCGTGTGCGAGCGTGTGTATATATTTACCTAACCCCTCCAAACAAGCAGGATGAGACACAAGGTCAATGTTTTAAGCGAAGTTTAACAGATTTCAATTTAGAGTTTTCCTTCTTCTAGCACGGTCGCCATACCAAGATAAAAGAATTTAGTCTGTCCTATTTACCCATAGCTAGATAGAAAATAGTTGTTATTAATACTTTTCTCAAGGGTATTAGTACTATATGAACTGTAACCTTCTTCGTCAGGATTTGAACTCGGGTATATGTGTGTATATATGTAGACGAAAACTTAGTGTTAGCGAGTCTGTTGAGAGATGGTTGACAGGCTTCACCTCAGAAACCATAACTATTGTTCTGAGTTCAATCCTAACTGAGCGCTTCACACTTGTGTCTGTCTACACCGGACCATTGTACTAATGAGTAGAGTGTTCGCCGGAGTTCAATCTGAGGTCGAGTCATACCATAGACTCAGAAAATGGTACTTGATTCCTCCTTGCTTAACAGTCAGCATTATAAAGTACGAATCAAGAGTAAATTGGAGCAATAGTGGGAAGGAGTAGCGCCCTCCCCTACACCTTAATGTAGTAGCTATAGAAAAGAGAGCCTTCGGGTCACCCTCGACTATGGCCGCCAATTTTACTTTTTACCATACTAAGATATTCATCGTAAAGCAGTGGTGAGCTAATTAAACAAGAAAACTATCACTCGTGTTAATATATACTACAGGGTGGAACGATAAAATTGTCATCCTAAAGAAAACAACACTACAGCTTTATTTAAAAACCTTTATTGAAAAAATCAATTCAGGTAACTTGGTTATGTAGTAGAGCTGACATCTATTCAATGTAGCCGCCTTCAGCCTCAATCACCGCCTCGATACGGATCCGGAAGCATACATTTTCCACAAGCGCCGGCGGGAGCTCGGCGAATACTCGGCGGATGGCGGCGATCAGGCTGGCATTGGTGTTGTGGGAGGTCATGTTGGTGATGTTCTCGACGTATGACCAAACGAAGAAGTCCAGCGGGTTCAGGTCGGGGGAGGAGGGGGGATAGTGAGAGACGAGTACAAAGTCGTAGCACTTTTTCTGAAGCCAAGCCTGGGTCTCTTTGGACTTGTGGGCCGGCGCCGAATCCTGCTGCCACACCCACGGTCTGCCACCGGCCATCTGATTGCACCAGGGGATCACCACACTCTTCAACACATCCAGGTACACTTGAAACCACACCAAAGACCATAATCGTAGCCGGAAACTTTGGGCACGTCCCTGTTATTCGTGGCAATCCAGATTTGCATTTTGAGGGTGCTGGCGATGGTCCTGTTGTCATAACTTGGATCGGTAGAGAGCATTAGTTGTACAGCGACGCATCTCCGATCTCGCTCGTTGAACATTGTGTCACTTTCAGACATGATAGAAGGCTACTATTGCTCTTGGGATTTGTACACAACTGGCCAACTAGTAGATGGTCTGCAACCAAAAAAGAAAACCGGTTTTCATTAAACGGAAATGAAATCATATAGTCTTTTCTAGGGCGACAATTTTATCGTTCCACCCTGTCGACTCAACTCCGGTGGTTGAATTCGCTACGAGGTAAAGTTGATTGCAAGTTCATTTTTGGCATTACCACATATGAATAGGTGGTACCAAAAATAGCTTTATGAAAATCCATAGTACTTGAGAGGTATGCTTTGCAAATATAAACACTTGAATGAAGGATTCAGCAATTATCGGTAGGTTAGAGATAAGTTAAGGGGTCATTAACTAAACAAGACACATTCGGTGTTGAGGCTCCAGTTCCAAAGCTTTGGGGAATGTTTCAGATATTTTCGGACTACACTGTCCTGGAGTTGTAGAACTTTTTTAAGGTCTCTTAGGTGTTTGCCTGTTTTAGATAATTGTGAATATTCATATTTACCAACCCCTCCGCTCGGGCAGGATATGATACAAGGTCAATTTTTAAACGAAGTTTAACAGGTTTGAATTCAGAGTTTTCCTTCCCCTAGACCAGTTGCCTCACCAAGGCTGAAGAACCTAGTCTTCCCTACTATTTACCCATAGCTGGAGGGAGAATAATTGGAGTCATACCTTTCCCAATGGTATTAGTGCTATGTGAAATGCAATCAGTCTTGGCCGGGATTTGAACTCGTGTCGCCGTGACGATAACCATTACACCACGGGCACCCCCCAAATAACAGATTTGGTTTTAAAACTGAAATTGCAATTTCATACGCAAATGAAGACATAATTGTTAGCAAACTATTGTTATCATAATTGAAAAAATAAGAATTATTATTATTTTTAATATTTTTAGTACGCTTAGAACAATCCCCTAAGGATTGTTAAAGAGACTGGAAGACTTGTAAATAAGAGGACAAGTGGAGACCATCCAGACAACAGCCTTATTAAAATCGATCAGAATATTGAGAAGAGTTCTGGAGACTTGAGGAGGCTTGTTGTCTCAGATCCCAGTGGAAAACCATCAGCTAACGCTGGTGTGAAAAAAAAACCTCAAAGGAGTAATAATAAATATGAATGATAACTTAAAACCATATAATAGCTCACAAATTAAAAAAAAAGATATGTTCTGGTAATGACACTAAATTGAATCGGGTAATGAGGATCCAGTATAGGAGATCTATGGAGTTGTTATTATTCCCAAGTCCATTCTAATTTGGATTGGTTTGGATGTTTCTACTTCTTAGTGTAGCTCCAGATTAGATCTAAAAAGAATTATCCGACTAATAGTAAATAAAAAAATCATTCATCTGAATATAGAAGGCAGCATCCGTAATTATCGTATACAATAATATCTACAACATATACAAGTGAGGGTAGGAACGAATTGTACCCTCCTCCAAAAATAACATCTATTCAAATTTCGCATCAATACCCGATGAAGTTACACAATTTCTAACCAATAATTATTGAATGTATCTGGTTGGTTGGGTTTTATGGCATATCAACCTTTGTGGGTTATCTAATGCCAAATCCTGTTTTATATATATCTATATATATAATTTATAGGAGAATACTTAGTAGCAAACATAACTTTTAAACGAGCCAGAGCTCATTTGTTTGCACGGAGTTAAATAGTTTAAAGTATGGTAAATTCTGACAGTTCTATTTGACATCTAGATTGGACCCCATCAGGTACTAAAACACCAGGACTGAGTAGACTTGGCAGTAATGGCAATAAAGAGGTATTCCACATTCCCAAAAACTTCATGAGTTGAGTGTCATCATTAGACATTAGTTATATTTGTCCCATAGATGGGACCCTAAGAGGTATCACCACTCCGGGTCTGAGTGGAATTGGGAGTAATGGCAATGAAAGGGCATGCCACTTTCTCCAAAGCTCCAGGAGCGGAGCTTCATCCTTAGATGATTTGGGGTCATAACAGGACACTCGTGGGGGAGGGTCAGCGTATTCTACAGTGGGCTGAGATTGAGTCTATTCTGAGTGGTAGAATGTTTTAAAGTCTCATCGCTGAATCTATTGGAAAAAATACTTGTATTAGGGATATTTCAAGTCAAAACTGTGTGCAAGAAAATGATAATTATTAAATATGAATTGAGGCGTATAAGTTGACCTTTTAAGCCTGTGAAAATCTTAACAAAACTAGATGTCAACAAACGGAAACGGAGTGGTCAACCAGTGGTAAAGTTTTAGATCTTAACCCTGCCATATAAGTCGACTCCGAGTTTTGTAGAGATTTTTTCTGCCTTGAAAGGTCGAATTATACTCTGCCGTTTACGTTACTTGAAGATATACAGTAACAGGTAAAGAACACTGACTTCAGAATTAAAAATATCAACAAGGATATATATATATATATATATATATATATATATATATATATATATATATGTATATATATATATATATATATATATATGCTCCCCCAGGTGTTGAGAACTCGTGTGGAAATTATCGGTAGCTACTCGCCTGATACAAAGCTCTTCTAATGAATTGAACAATCGGTAGCTGTTAAGCGTACATATCTAAAGAAAACAAAAGAGATGCATATACGTTAAAAACCCTTCCCTTACGCTGAGTTTGTTGGTGGCTGTTCGGGAGAATATCCGGCTGGCGTAAAGTCAGCCGAGTTTCGATCCCGGCTGTCTAATGCGAGATGCTTGAAGCCGGGATATTTGTCACTGCCTCCCACCAGACAGGACTTGACACAAGGTCAATAACCCGAAAGTCGATTATAGTGGGGGTTTGAACCCTGCTGGACTATGATGCAGCTCGCCCGGCCGAAGGTGGCCCAGCTGAAGCCGGGGGTCTTATGGCCTTAAGTCTGCCTTTGTTGGACTGTGCCCGTACCAGCGGACGAGATGCTTGAAGTCTGTGGATGACAATAGGTATAGTAAGTAAAGTTGGCGACCATAGTCGTGGGCAACCCGAAGGCTCTCTTTTCAATAGCTACTACACCAATGTATAGGAGGGGGCGCTACTCCTTTTCTTGAATTACTCCACTTTACCCTTGATCCATACCTTATAATACTGATGGTCTTTGGGATGACTCGACCGGGGATTGAACTTCAGTCTCCCGGGTCATTGGCGAATACTTTAACTATTATGCCAATGGACCGGTAACTTTTCTTTATATGTATTCATAAATAGATATATGGCGAAACGCCTGTAGGTTGGTCCAGTCATTATAAAACTATTGCACTTGATTACCAAAACAAAGTATATTCCGATTCAGTATCACTCAAGTTAGTTTATGATAAAAGAATTATCATGGTAAAATTTGGATGAGGGAAGATACTTATAGATTTGAAAAATATGTAATAAACTAGGAAAAAACATATTTCCGCGTTTCTAATGTTTAATCAAAGTCACGATAAAAATACACTTTCGATGTTAAATAAACAAATTAAACCGTTTATCGAAAAAGAATTATATAATAATGTATATATACTTTTTGTTATTTTAGTTATTTTATAAATTTTGACGTTTATATTTTAATTCATTTTTTTAGGTATAAAAACACAAAAACCATGCAAACATTTTAATTTTTACGAATGTAAAACAATAATATTAATCATTATCTTTTTAAATCATTATCTTTTTATAATCATTATCTTTTTAAAAATAATTTTATGTTGAATTAATATCTTTAATTCCGTAATTATATTTTGGAGGGTTATTTTTTTACGATTAAAAAATAACAAATGCTACTTTTCTTACGTAAACATAAGTTGTGGATGTTTGTTTAGAGACGTCAAAAATTGGCTACTAGAAAACAAAAATATTATGAATAAATATTGATTTACACAATAAATAAATGAAAATAATTAATTTACCAGAAAGATATTAATTTAGATTATTTTGTATAAAAAATAACAAGGAAAAAAACAAAACAAAAAAATCAATCGAAAAACAATATCTTTATATGTAAAATAACATTTATTTCGTAATGTTTTTATTCCTCATAAAAAATAAATCCTCAGATAAAAAAAAAATTCAATTCTGTTTCGATTATTTTCTGATAAATTTTTTTTTCACATTACTGGTGTTAATTTGAGATAGTTTGGTTTAGATTTATGGCATATCAATCATTGTTAGTTATTTAATGCCAAATCCTCTTTATGTGTAACACGGATATAAGAGAGTTGTCGGGACCGGATAAGAAGTATCTTATATCCGGGTTTGTCTATTTTATATACATTAACACAGGCTCTCATTTGGGACCAGAGAAAATCTCTCTTATGCCCGGGTTTCTCTTATACATGTACAGTGTAACCCGGATATATCAGATATATATACATATATATTATTTAAAATATGTATATTTAGGCAGCATTTTTTCGTTAATGCAAATTTCATTAAACATAATAGACATTTTATGTCTACATATTTTTTTTTTGATCCGTTCGAATTCCCGTATTACTTTTATAGTATTCTGGGGGAATTTATTTATGTATTGTCCATAATTGTATGTATCCCTAGTACTTTCTGCCCGACTTTGGGCCATCATCAGGGGAGGATGTATTACAAAAGTAATGTAACTTTTGTTTTAGCATATTACTACTGTGTAAGGGCGTCTTTGCCGTTAAAGGTTTTGGCGTTTGTTTTTGAATGTGATTCTATATTTAGTGCCAGTAGCTAAAGACATTTAAGTACATTAGCACTGGTTTGATAATTAATTCTATTGAGTGCCGGCTGCAGGTTTCTGATATGTAATGCTTCGAAAATCTGAAGTTTTTGTTTATTATTTTGATGTTCTAATATTGTTGTGTTGTCGGTGAGAATTTTCCGTAGTTGTGTTGTTGGGCATGAATATTTTTTTAAATGCTGAGCTATTGAACTTGTGTCTGAAATGTGCATTGTAAGTCTCCTCGACAGGGTAGTTGAGGTTAAACCAACATATAAACAAACAAACGCCATAACCTTTAACGGCAAAGACGCCCTTACACAGTAGTAATATGCAAAAACAAAAGTTACATCACTTTTGTAATACATCCTCCCCTGATGATGGCCCAAAGTCGGGCAGAAAGTACTAGGGATACATACAATTATGGACAATACATAAATCAATTCCCCCAGAATACCATAAAAGTAATACGGGAATTCGAACGGATCCAAAAGAAAATATGTAGACATAAAATGTCTATTATGTGTAATGAAATTTGCATATATATTATTTATAAACACATTTTGTTGTAACATTCTTAAATGATGATGAGCTCTTTTTTTGCACACAGTTAAATGGTTTCAAGTATTGCTATACAAAGGTCACAATTCATTATCAGTCATTTGTTTGCACACAGACTTTGTTCTATTTGACCCTTAGATAGGAGGACCATGGGGACAATGACAATGAAGGGGTACTCCACATTCCCCAAATCTCGCCATCAGATTGTTTAATTTCATATCCAGGACACTCGTTGGGGTATCTTATCCCTTTACAAAGATGCAGTCGGTATATTCTATAACCCCAGCCAACTTACCTGGCTTTTTGGCTGGGCCGTTTGGCATTCGTGTCGGATGGGGTATCGAAACCAATGGCAGATTCGAGGCTGAAAGGCCCCCAACTTCGGTTGGGCCACCCTCGGGTGGGGGAACTGCATCCTCTGTCCCCTATGTATGGCACTAGACCTTGCTGTCTAGTTTAAGCCATAACCCGGCATACGTGCCCGGATCCAAATTTGGATTCGTGAAACTTCTTGCCTCATTAGACCCAAATTGCACTTAGTGGGTCGATGAGCAGCACAGACCAGCAGGGTTCGAGTCTCGGTTCGTTCCTGACCTTTCCCTCCCCTTTATCCCCACTTTAATCAGCCTTCGGGCTTTTGACCTTGTGTCAAGTCCTGTCTGGTGGGAGGCAGCGACAAATACACCTCAGTCTACTCAGCTTGTTAATTTGATATCGTACTAAGAAAATGTATTTATTTCGTTGATAATTTGTTATAATATACGGGCAGCACTGAATATCTTCGCTAGAATTATACATATATTATATATATGAAAGCGAGTATGTGTAAATTTTATATTGCACTGATCGATACCGACATAAAAAGTTGAAAACTGAACAATCCATTGTCGGTCATATCTAATAAAACATGTCTAAAAGACAATTTGTTACGCTCGTTCGCGCACACGTATATATATATATATATATATATATATATATATATATATATATATATATCCGTGTAACTATGTAGAAGCACAGGAATATTTGTGCGGAATGTATATATATATATATATATACACACTCCGCACAATATATATATATATACACTAAGACAGATTGTACCTTATGAAGTGGTGCAGACAAGACGAGACGAAATAATTTAATTAGCCTAACCATGTTAAGGATACGTGTAATTCATTAAACATCTCAATTGTTACCACCCGTGTTCCCTCCCTTTCACTTGTTTCACCTCAGGACGAGACGAGACGAAAATGGGAACGCGTCAATATGGCGTCTGACCGCAAAGAATCTTTTTCTTTTTTTTAATTACCAAAGGCCGGGAAAGATTGCGAACAAGGAATTCTGCGCAGTTTGAACTCTATTAACTAACCTGACTGCAATCTTAGCGTTCCGCTTTCATCGATGAAACTTAATCAGGTGAACATCTAGTCATATGTCTAATTCAAGACTTAAAAAAAATGTATTCATTCAGAGGTTGGATTGTTTTTCTCGTTTATGAACTTCACCTCTCATCTTTTCTAACCGATCTTACCCAACCACTGATTCACGACACACTTGTTAATGAAGAATGTGAGCGTCGACATTTTGTTGCGCTGCCCACAGCAAATTGGTCGGTCGGTTGGTTTTACAGCATGTCAACGCTTGTTGGATTATTTCATGCCAAAATCAGTTTAATAATTAAATTCTCCAATGATATACAGCACTATATATCACAAACATCTTAAACTGGTAAACAATATCAACGTCTAGACTTCTAGAGGTATTTGTTTTAGAATAAGTCTTATTCAAGAGTTACTGTTAAAGTCATATTTTACCTTCGAGTGATGTGGTGTTTTGAAGATATTTGTCCGCTATATTTGTTCACAAGAAGAGTTAAAGTACCGTAGCTGTTCAATGAAAAAGACCGAGTTACTTTTGGTGAGTTTATTTGGTTTAATGGCATATGAACCCTTGATGGTTATTTAATGTCAAATCCTATTTATAGGTATGATTTCTAAGTGAACAGTTTGTTGGTAACACCATTTATTAAATGAGTCGGAGTTCATTTGTTTGTCTACAGTAAAATGGTTTCAAACATTTTTAACTAATACTAATAATTCTAATCTTTGAACTTAATATTAGTCCTTTGTTTGTCATAGTTAAATGATTTCAAGTATAGTAAATGATTAAACAGTTCTATTTGACCCATTGATAGAGACATAACTGGTGCTACCACTTAGGGTCAGTGTAGGCCTATGAGTAATGACAAGGAAGAGGTACTCTACATACCCTAAGTTCTAGAACTTGAGCCTTGCTATCATGTAGTTTAGCGTCAGGACACTCGTTGTTTAGTTGGTTCGTTTTGTTTTGTTTTACGACGTATCAACCCTTTTTGAGTCATTTATCGCCGAATTAAGTCATTTGGATAAAAGTTTCCAACAATTCAGCTTAGTTTAAGTAGAGATTTTTGTTTACGCACAGTTAAATGTCAAAACGGTTCTATTTCAAACAATTTAGGCTAGTATAAGTACGCAGTTTAAATGACAAAAAAGTTCTTGTGCACAGTTTCAATGTAAAAAAAAAAACAAACCCAGTTCTATTTCAAGCAATTCAGTTTAGCATAAGTACACAGTTCTAGTTGACCCACAGATAGGACCTTATCAGGTGCTACCACTCTGAGCCAGAGTGAACCAGGAAGCGATGGCAATAAAGGGGTACTCCGCATTCCCTAAAGCTTCACAATTACTGGAACGCCACCGTCAGAGTGTTTATTGTCATATACAGGACACTTGTTGGGGGGGGGGTGAATCTTAACCCTCTGCAGGACACCCGTTGAGCAGGAGGGTCTTACTCCTCTGGAGAGATGCAGCCGGTGTATTCAACAGTCCGAGCCGACTGAACTGATAATTAGAATAGTATGCAGTCGGCCTTTAGACAGAATGGGATAGAAAACTGATCAGCACCCAAACGTGTTACACGGGCCATTTCGACTACCGGGATTACTCGAAGAATAAATAAAGACGAAAATACAAATAAATTCTCGGATTTGTTGGCGTCTTTTTTCTATCTTTGTGTTGCTGACCGTTTCGACCAAAATCCATTATCTTAAAAAAAAAAAGAAAAAGAAAAAAGATAGACAACGTGAGGAGGGACGTTGGTTACCCTGCATGAACGGGCTGGCCGAGGATTGACTCTGCTACGCCAATCTCTGTGTAGAAAAATCCCGTCAATTCTTTTACTGGAACTATGTCAGTTATAAATTCTAAAAATAGAATTTGACTAGATATCGAACTTAAAGACCGCCAAAAGTCGCACCTAAGTGCAATTAAAAAAAAAACAAGTATTCTTTGTATGTTTGCATTAAAAAAATTTTCTAAAGTTGTCTGAATTTTGTGTCAGCTTTTTTTTTTTTTGTGTCAAATTTTCGCAAATTTAGGATCGTCAGAAAAAATTAAAAAAATAATGAATAGAAAAAAAAATGTTACCTAAATTTGTTAATACCAATAAACATTGAATTATAATTTAATTAAAAGCACAGCATGATTTCTTGTGTAAAAATAAAATAAAATGGCAAAAAACACTGTTTAACTGAGCGAAGGTGATTAGGAACAAAACATAATTTATACAAGATTTAGGTTGGATGCCTACTCGATAGCTATGATTAGCAAGCTCATCTCCAGAACCAATATTCTCATGTAGTGAGTTCGATACTCACTGAGCGCCTCAGTTTTGTTGGCATGTACTGTACGTAACTAAGCTTTGTAATTATCTCTCTAGGGTATTCAGCTTAGAGCGACTGTTATCAAGATTTCTTCAGAGACCAGCAGCGCACTGATATTGATATGTGTACAGTGAAAAAATAATATACCCCAAATCAGCCTGCCTTGTCGGCAGAGCTTAGGATACGCTGAGTGTATCCCTTGCAGATGGGTAAGACCCTGCCCCCAAGGTATGACTTGGAGATGATACTAAACTGCATCTGATGGTGTGGCTCCAGTTCTGGAGATCAGGGGAGTGTAGAGTACCCCTTTATTGTCCTAACTCCCCAGTCCACTCTGACTTGGAGTGGTGGGTCCTGTTAGGGTCCCATCAATGAATCCAATGGATATACTCAAAAATTATTTGTACTCGACAGAATCGTGTTAAAAAAAAACAAATACAGAAAAAATGCAAATATAAACATACAATGAATGCGTTTCCCTAAACACGAGACATAAAATAACCCTAGACGGGTTGACATGCCGTTAAAATCAACTTATCAAATCGTTGAATAATTTACTCAAAAAAAAAAAAAAAAAAAAAGATAATAGTCTATACATTTAAAATCTAAATTTTCATCCGTAAAACGCCTGGTAAATTAAATAGTTTATCATTAGACAAAACCAAAAGGGTGCGAGTGTGTAAAAGTAGAGACATCATTGATGTCTGAAAAGTTTTTGCAGTCGAAGTGAGACGCCTTTGAAAAGCCTGTATTTTAAATAACTCACCACAGATGCGTGAAAATGACGACCATAAAAGTTGCTCTTTGAAGATATCGATTGTTTTTATAAGAAGTTAGAAACAGTTGTTCATTGTCTCACACAGCAACATCAGTTAACTGTACACAATAACTTTAATTGATATTAATTAAGTATTCTCACAGCTTTTTTGCAAGACTGGCACCCGTGAGCAAGCAGTCATTTAAATCACACATAAAAGTCTATAAAACTATACCATTAGAGAGAAAAAAAAAAAAAAAAAAAAAAAAAAGCAAATTCTGATAGAAACAGTATTTAAGTTCATGATATAAAAACAGATATTTGCGTTTGAAACATTTTTTTTCTTCAGTTGAAAGATTTTACGATGTATGTCGAGATAATAGTCAGACATTTTGATTATCCTAGCATAGACTGAATAGAATATATTGCAGTTTCGATGATTCAAATCCAGTGGAGATAAGTTAAACTTTTTAATAATTATTTATTCTATAAATTCTAAGTTGTATTGTTGTTGTGTTCTAAGTTTAACTTGGTTTAGTGCGTGAGGTCGGACACTGCAGTGCATCAGATGGTGAGGGTCCAGTTCATTGCAAATACTCCCAGGTTCATTCTGACCCGGAGTGGTAATGCCTGTTAGGGTCCTATGAACGAGTCAAATAAATTTGTTAGCAAATATTTGTATTAGATAGTTACACGATATAATTGCTTTCTAAGGATTATTATTATTATTAGATAGTTGACACTATACTACTGCAAAAACAAATGATTATGATTTAGTTTGGTTTGGTTGGGTTGGGTTTTATGGCACACCAACCATTGTAAGTTATTTAATGCCAAATCCTTTTAAGACATACATTAAATATATGGTTTCTAAACACATTTTGTTTATAACATTTTTAGACGAGCACGAGCTCATTTGTTTACACTCAGTTAAATGTAAAAACAGTTCTATTTCAAACAATTCAGTTTAATGTGCTAACTTAAGTATTGCTATATATCACAAACAAATCAATTTAACATCAGTTATTTGTTTACGCACAGTTAAATGATCCAACTGTTCTATTTCAGACAATTGAATTTAGCATAAGTCGAGAAAGTTAAATGGTTTTAAGTATCTATATATATGACTAACAATTCAATTTAACATTAGACATTTGCAGTTAAAGGATCAAACCGTTCTATTTCAAACAATTCAGTTTAGCTTAAGTACAGTTTTTTGTTTGCACACAGTTAAATGTTTGGTTTGGTTTTATGGCATATCAACCATTGTAGGTTATGTAATGCCAAATCCATTTTTATACATATAAACTAATCTTTTTCAAACAATTTAGTTTTGTATAAGTTCAGTTTTTATTTACATACAGTTAAATATCAAAACAGTTATATTTCAAACAATTCAGTTTAGCATAAGTGCACAGTTTCAATGTCAAAAACAGTTCTATTTCAAACAATTCAGTTTCGCGTAACTACACAATTTAGTTCTATTTCACCCATTGGACCCTTTCAGGTGCTACTACTCCGGTCTAGAGTGGACCTCGCAGCGATGGCAATAAAGGGGTACTCCACATTTCCTTAAGCTCCAACATTACTATCATATCCAGGAAAGTCGTTGTTGGGGGGCGGGGAATCTTACCCCTCTGCAGAGATGCAATCGGTGTATTCAACAGCCCCAGTCGACTGGACCAGAAAATGATAATCATTAAATTGAAATAGTTTCTTGAAACATTATAAATGCGTATAAATTATGAGTATTAGATATGAATACTTCGTACGATATAATTAAATTATTTGTATTAAGAATAGTATTTTGAAGCAATAATTGTTTACAAATGATTATCACTTGTTACTTGATATCACTATAGTAAAGTTGGCGACTGTAGTTGAGGGTGACCAGAAGGCTCCCTTTTCGATAGCTACTCCTTTCTCTGGATTGCTCTACTTTACCCTTGATACGTAGCTTATATCGCTGAGTGTTAAGCAAGGAGGTATCAAATACCATTTTTAAAGTCTTTGGTATGACGCGACCTGGGATTGAACCGTGGTCTCCCGGACTATTGGCGAACACTCTACCCACTAGGCCAATGAGCCTGTTGATATCACTATAACTGTATAAATATATCGTTATTAAATAGAAGTAGTTACTTAAAACTAAATAATTGTGTGCAAATTATTTGTATTAGATTGGAATACTTGATATCACAACTGTGTACAAAAATTCTTAAGAAACCTACACACAAAAATGTAAAAATAATTTCACAATCAAAGTTATTTTCAAATTTGTAGGCAAAATACTGTTATGCCAAAAAACAAAAAACAAAAACAAACTGTTATGCCAAAGGGCTTCTGAGAGAAATTTTCCAAGGCAGTAAAAGATTATTATCAGGAGAAGACGCCGCTAAATATTAATAATTTATGGCACAAATGGATGTTTAATCTTCATATATTTTTTTAATAACATTAAATTTCAAATTTAGTTTTTCCTTTGTAGGAAAGTATACTCATGATAATAAACAAACAAAGCAGACAGTCATAAGGGGTATGATTATAGAAGCATAATTTCAACATGATGGCTAATTTGATTTAGTTCAACTCCAGAAGTATGCGACACTCGTTAAGAATGGAAACTACATGTTAATCGTTTGCTTGTGTAAATCGCTAACCATTATACCACCTAAAGTGCCTTACTTTATTACTTTTCTCTGGAACAGAGGATTCAGAACACTTACATTAGTAACTTCTGATCAGGCTCATTGTTGTGTAACTTCAATGAGCTGGTGAAAACTGGTGCCTTCAGCCTGACTTGACCTTAAGTCCCAAGTTTAATTAATTTTTTTTTTTTTTAATTTATTGCGGACTTTTCCCCTCATCTTGGTAGTTTTTGTGTTGTTTCTTCTTTCACTACGTTTCGGCCTAATTTCACCTCTGGCCTTCTTCAGGTGATTTACCGCAACCTCGGATAGGAATGCTGAGTCTTGTAACCGTATCCCCAGTAATTACTGCCTTCCATAGTTGTTGTCTATCGCCCCACGTTTTTGACCAAGTAAACCTCTTTGGTAGGATTTGAAACCGCTATCTTCTGACAATGCTCACCTAGAAACCGTAGAGACACAACGCCTCTATCCGCTGCGCCCCGAAGGGCGATGAAGGATGGATTTTTTGGTTTTATAAATCCTTATCTGGTCTTCCAGAGTCGGGTCCGTACCGAATTTTTGTACTTGTCTTTAATTGGAATCATTTTGAGATGAGGTTTCTTAATCTGAGAATTAATTTTTTTATTTATTCCGGACTTTTTTCCTCATCTTGGTAGTTTTTGTGTTGTTTCTTCTTTCACAACGTTTCGGCCAAATTTCACCTCTGGCCTTCTTCAGGTGATTTACCGCGACCTCGGATAGGAATGCTGAGTCTTGTAACCGTATCCCCAGTAATTACTGCCTTCCATAGTTGTTGTCTATCGCCCCACGTTTTTGACCAAGTAAACCTCTCAGATTAAGAAACCTCATCTCAAAATGATTCCAATTAAAGACAAGTACAAAAATTCGGTACGGACCCGACTCTGGAAGACCAGATAAGGATTTATGAGACCAAAAAATCCATCCTTGATCGCCCTTCGGGGCGCAGCGGATAGAGGCGTTGAGTCTCTACGGTTTCCAGGTGAGCATTGTCAGAAGATAGCGGTTTCAAATCCTACCCAAGCCGGCCAGAAGTTTACTTGGTCAAAAACGTGGGGCGATTGACAACAACTATGGAAGGCAGTAATTACTGGGGATACAGTTACAAGACTCAGCATTCCTATCCGAGGTCGCGGTACATCACCTGAAGAAGGCCAGAGGCAGAAACGTAGTGAAAGAAGAAAATTAATTCTCAGATTAAGAAACCTCATCTCGAAATGATTCCAATTAAAGACAAGTACCAAGTTTAATTGTTCACAGATTTTGTATTATATTTCATCGTTTTTAATTGAAGGAAAATATATGATCAGCAAATGAAGCAAGGTAAAAAAATATCTATGTATATATATATCATAGAAACCAAATACAAGAAAAAGAAAAAAGGAAGCGGGAGAAAAGTGAAGATTTAAAACAAACGAAAAAACAATAAGCGGAATAAGTAAAGTAGGCGACCTTAGTCGAGGGTGACCCGAAGGCTTCTTTTTCAATAGCTACTACACCGAGGTGTAAAGGAGGGCGGTATTCTTTTCCCTGGATTGCTCCACTTTACCGTTGATCCGTACCTTATAATGCTGAGTGTTAAGCAAGGCGGCATCAAGAACCATTTTTTGAGTCTTTGGTATGACTCGACCTGAGCTTGAACCCCGGTCCCCTGCGCCATTGGCGAACACTAAGTGTTATGCTAAAGGGCTTCTGAGTGTAATTTTCCTAGGCAGTAAAAGATTATTTTCAAGAGAAGGCGCCGCTAAATATTAATAATTTATGGCACAAATGGATGTTTAATCTTCATATCTTTTTTTTTTAATAACATTGAATTTTAACTTTAGTTTTTCCTTTGTAGAAAAATACATTCCTGATAATAAACAAATAAAGCAGACAGTTATAAGGTGTATGATAATAGAAACATAGTTTCAACATGACGGCTAATCTGAATATGAGCACTAGTAAACTTTCATTTATGCTTTATCTTTTGTGTATATCAGAATAACTATGTAACAATGTGCTTCATAGAAATAAAGACCAGATTTTTTTTTTCTTTTAGTCTGTCAGAAATTTATAGGCTCCTCGTATGATCTCTGCCTGCTGAAGCCTCTTTTCATAGGCCTTGGCTGATGTTACTGATAAACGTAAGCTAAAACTCTTACCTCAGTTTAGACGGACGCTGCGTTGGTAATTTTGTAAAAATGTCTCAGTCTTTTATGGCTTGTGTTCTCCTTGTCTCAACTTATCCACTCTGGTGGGTGCGGCTGATTGGACTCTTTAGAAATTCAGTGTAGGTAGTGAAGGCGGTAGAGGAGAAATCCACAACCTGAAGAAAACAGATTGACATTAAACAGACGTTTCACAATAACTGAGACGAAAGAGTTTTTTTTTTTTTTTACTTATCCACAACCAGAGGAAGCACAGTTGATAAAACATAATTATTATGTGTACGTATTTACAAGTAACGGTATACCTATCAAAATAATACACTTATTAGCAATGTCCCGCGAAGTTATCTTGCAAGCTAATAGTATATGATTGGCGCAAGAGATGGATACTGGTATTTCAATACCAGCTTTTCTACAATATGTCATATAATAATATTTAGAATATGTCGATTGTATCCCCTGCCAAAAAGTATATACGAAACTGTATCTGATAGTGAGGATCCAGTTCTGGAGATCTGGGGAGGGTGAAGTACCCCTTTATTGTCATTACTTCCAGGTTAATTCTTATTTTGAGTGGTCGTGTCTGAAAAAGGGTCTCCGTGGGTAGAGTGTTTACCAATGGTCTGGGAGACCGGGGTTCAATCCCTAGTCGGGTAATACCAAAGACTCAAAAATAGTACTTGATACCTCCTTGCTTAACACTCAGCATTATAAAGTACGTATCAAGGGTAAAATAATTTTTCGTATCTTTCTTTTCCGTGTTCGCCAATGACGCGGGAGACCGAGTTTCAATCACAGAGTCGAAAATGGTTCTTGATACTTCCTTGCTTAACACACAGCATTATAAGGTACGCATCACAGGTAAAGGGGAGCAATCCAGGGGAAGGAGTAGCGCCCTCCCCTACACCTCAGTGTAGTAGCTATTGAAAAAGGAGCCTTCGGGTCGCCTTTGACTACGGTTGCCAAATTTACTTTATATAGGGATGCTTGAAACCATACAACTGTGTGAAGATTATTTGTATTTCATAAAAATGCTTAATATTATCTAACTGTGGGCAAAAAACTCCTAAGAAACAACTCCACGCAAAGAATCTAAATCTAAATCTAAATGTTTAATGAAGACAATTCCCTAACCTCCAGGCATAAAATAACCACAGACGAGTTGACATAGCATTATAATCAATCAATCAATCATTAACATCCTATTTCAAAATCTTCTCGGAATTGCTGTTATCTAATAAAAACACATGAAACACGCCACATGAACCCATTTTGGGCATATTGCTCGAATAAAAACATTGCTATAATATGCCGTTTTCGGTTGATAACGACTATATATATATATATGGTAATAATAATATTGGCAATATACTGGACGACTAGTCGAACTGTTGGTTTCCCTTTGTAACCGTGATCCATGATAATATTGATGCTTCTATTTAGGGAGTGAATATCAGTTACAATTTTATAGTTATCTTCGTTATGTGTAGGATATTTCACCGGTGGGAAGCTTTTTGATGTTTTAAGGGCCACATGGAAATTTATTGTCAACTATTAAAGCCCTACGCAATAAATGTTCAGTATATTTACTACAAAATCTAAAGTTTAAACTTTTATTTCCTTTGTCCAAATTTTATTGATATATATTACTTAGAAGAAATTAAATACTTTACTGATATTTTTATGGCTTTTTAAAATTGCTGTTTGGGAGAAAATACTGAGATATCGCGTTCCAAAGTGAAAGGAAGCGATTTTAATTAGTGTTTCGGCAAGGCCTTCGACGACTGCATTTAATAGTTTATGCGGCATTAAACCAAATATTCCCCCCTCTACAAGTGAGGACGATTAGGAATGATGTTTTATATGACACAGACCCCACAAAAGTATCATTCTGCTGTGAATTAGACGGGAAACTGCTTTATTCTTTCAGTTGGAGCATTTCAAGTGTATTATTCTAAATAAAATATAGTCACAATTTGTCGTATTCGGTTAGTTACGGTTACATATATACAAACATTTCAATTTTATACACTGTATACATTAGATGGTAGTGAAAAGTTCTCGGTCCAACAAATAAAAGATTGACTTTTTCAGAATCTTTATTGAATTTTTGGGAAACTTGAAAAACGTCGTGCCAATCATGTTGAACCTCAGAATGAATATATTGAATAATTTTTCACCATTCTTCTTGTGGATATATAAGGTTTGCAATAAAATCTGATTAAACGAGAAAAGAAAGACAATACAGTAAATCAAATTGACAAGTTTTGCAAAAAGGATAAGTTTATAGGAAATAAAATTTCTTTTTTAGTGAAGCTATTCTTATTGTGAAACTATTGTCTTCTTCTTCTTCTTCTTCTTCTTCTTCTTCTATATGTGTGTGTGCTTAAATGAACAAATCGTTTTAAAAATGTCTTCCTTAAATCAAGAAAGTGCTCAAAAACTTTACTGTAGAGCAAGATAAAACTCAATGATAAATTATCTTATCTACTTATATCAGTTTCATTCCTAAAAAGAAAAAGAAAACACATGAAACACGCCTCATGAACTGAACATAACTAGGTGAGATAATTTATTTTAGGTATGTATATTTTATAACAACCCTTACTCAACTGTCAAAGCATATATGTCATAGATATTTACTACAAATCGGAGAGTTTCGGACAGGGTCACTAGTTTTGTGTTCCTATGGGGGATTTTCTTTTAGTTGGTTGGTTGTGTTTTATGGTATATCAACCCGTGTAGGTTATTTGACGCCAATTCCTGTTTATATATATATATATATATATATATATATATATATATATATATATATATTCGTTTAAAAACAAAGAAATTGTATTCTATCTCCATAATAAGTTTATTTCGCTCATCCAAGCTTGTCAGATGGAATTCAAATGGAGTTTGGTTACTTTTTTCTGTTAAACGCCGGTGATATATTTCCCGTTACATCGCATTGTAATCTAATTTACTTAAAAAAATTAACGGCTATGAAGTCACTCTCTCTCTCTCTCTCTATATATATATATATATATATATATATGTGTGTGTGTGTGTGTGTGTGTGATTTGTAAATAAATTGTTTGTTGGTAACATTTTAAAACTAATCAGAGCTCATTTGTTTGCCCGCAGTTAAGTAGTTTCAAGTATAGTAAATTACAATTTTTTTCTATTAGACCCATAGATGGGACCCTAACAGGTACTACTACATCGGGTCAGAATGGACCTGGAAGTAATGGCTGTGGATGGGTACTCCAAATTTTCCAAACTCCAAGGCTGGAACCTCACTATCAGATGTAGTTTAATGTCATAACTAGGACACAAAATGATATCAAGTATTGCTATCTATTAATTATACTCCCTTATAAAAGATTGAACAGTTTTATTTGATCTACAGATTAGATCCCAACTGGTACCATCTTTTCAGGTCAGAGCAATCCTAATAACAATGAAGGGAAACTCCAAATTCCTCAAACTCCAAAATTGGAACCTTACCATCAGATGTAGTTAAATGTCATAAACTAAATGGTTTCAAGTATTGCTATCTAGCACTAACAATTCTATTGGACATTATTCATTCATTTGCACATAATTGAGGGGTTTCAATTATTGCTATGTAATACTAATAATTCCATTAAATACTTATTTGTTTGCAAACGATTAAATGGTTTGAAGTATAGTAAATTATTAAACAGTTTTATATGACTCATAGATGGAACTATAACAGATATAGTTTTTATTATTATGTAATAGTGCTATTGTCATGATGTAGAACAATCGCTTTCTGGTTATGATCAAGTCGAAGTTCGTCTTCTAAATGAAGGGAGTTTGGTCCTGGTGAATCCAACTTCAGTGCATTACCTGCTCATTGCGCCATTAAAGCTAATACTACGAGAGTACAAAATATAAAGACAAGGACCATTTAAAATGAAGACATTTTGACCAGTTCCAACCTGCTCACCCACTCTCTATCTCTCTCTGATAAAGAAAAAAAAATCAACTGTTTTCGGTTGTTACAATTCTCGCTTGCTTATTTTCAAAAATTTCGGCTTCCATGAATACAGACGCTTTTGGCAGCAAAGAAGACAGCTTTGTGCAGGATGAGTTAGAGGGGGAGAAATGAGGCGGAAGTTGGTGATTCGCAGTAGCAGGGTCTAACGTGCTGTTGCAGACGGTAGATGAAATCGGTGGACAGAAAAATGCAGAAATAATGAATCGAAACTGTGAGCAGTCTGCTGGAAAGGTTTTATTCTCTCATTCAACAGCCTCGATTTCGTCCTGTCGCCAATCAACGCCATCTGCATCACCGGAAGCGATTTCTAACAGGTTTTTTTTTTTGCCTTCGAGAAAATGCCATGCAAGCTGGGACAGCGTTTAGCAACAACTTTTTTTTGTTGTCGCTTAAAAAAAAAAAAAAAAAAGACACGGAAGAAGAAAAGAGAGATCAAAATCGGATGACATGTTTGAATTTTTTTTTCTTTTTGGCGGGTGAGATTTTTTAAAGTTATTCTTTCGTCGTTTAATCAACAGTCATATCTTCTTTACTTGTTGTCTTTTGGTAAATTGTCGGCCAAACTTATATTTGTGTCTTTTGTTTCAACTATCCCATATCTTTTTTTTTCAAAGTCAACTTTCCCTTTTTTTCTATTTTATTTACATTTCTTTTTCCTATTTTCTTGAAATTTTCACGGCGTTTGAATTTGTACTTTTCTTAAAGGCTGAAAATTGTATGGTATATTGAAATAATCCCGTTTTGCTAGCGTTACGCCTTCTTTTGGTGATTTCTTTCCAGTGTTGTTGAGAGAGAGAACGAATTGGAGATTAGATAAGGAGGAGTAAATAGTGTGTGAGAATAGAAACAAGTGAATTAAAGGGAGCAGTGAGAAAAACAGGAAGTACGTCTCCACCGTTGTTGGCGCGGTGAGCTATCGTCATGTACGATTTTTCGTGGCTGTTAACTGTGTTTGAAGTAAAGAAAAAAAAAGAGAAAAACAACTCGTAACAGTGAGAAGAAAGAACAAAGTTTCGGCAGAAAGTGAGTATTGCAGCTAAAGAAGAGAATGATTTCGGTGACTCGAAGGGAAGAATGGAGCTGGACGAAAAAACAAAAAACTAAACAGTTTTGCCGTGCAAGATAGAATAGAGTATTGAGATTTAAACCCAATTAAAAAATATCTTTCTTCATTAAAAAAACAGATATTACTAATGATGATGACTCACGGTCGAAACTACAAAGAAATATTCTTATTTGTTCTATCACTTTTGTGTTTCTTTTTCATTATGGAGGCAAAGAAAAAGAACTCATTGTTCTCAGGAAACAACACATGCAAAGCCAACATAAGAGAAACCAGGAGAAGATTTTCATAGAAGATCCGACAAAATTACAAGGTATGAATAAAAGCCACAACACCTGTTAACCCTGCAAGTAAACTTAGTTTTAAATCTCTCTTGAGAGTTCATGTGTTTTAAACAAGATGGTACCATCGACATAAATAAAAAAACATCTGAAATTAGTAGACTATTTTACATACCTCGGTAGCAATACACATTTACTGAAAGCGATATCAGTATACTCATGGACTGCTATCTACAGGTTGTCGACCATATGAAAATCTAATCTCTGTTAAAATAAAACAAAAAATTCTTTCAAGATGTTACCGTGTCGGCACTATCGTATAGCTGCACCATCTACACTTTAACAAATCGCTTGGAGATACACAAAGATGTTATGTGCTGTTTTGAACAAATTCTGAAAGCAGCATCCCTCAAACAGCAGCTGTAGGGCTACTTACTTCCCATCTCACAAACTATCTAACTAAGACGAATAGAACATTGTCCTGAAGAAGCCCGAAGGACATATCGGCTGAATCGTTGTGAGTATAACAATGAAAATAAAGACGGTAGTCCGAATTTACTTGATTTAGGCTAAAAAGCTGTTAAACATACCGCACAAGAGGAATTGACCAATACCCAAGTCTTCGTTTACCGTCCATATTGCGATAGTTAGGGTCGACTCGATTTAGGCTGAAAAGCTGTGACACATACCGTGCAAGAGGAATTGTCGATAAAGATGACAGTACCAGTGTATTCTTCAATTTGTTTTTGTTTTTACTTTTTCTTTGCGGAGCTGACCAGTAGCTTCAAGAGTTTCGGCTAAAACTAGCCCACCACCCCACCCAAGTTCTTTTTGACAGTTTCAGTTACAAATCGCCCCCCCCAGCAAAAAAAAAATCTCGTGGAAGAGATTGGCTTGCCAGCTTGACTAGGTAGGCTGCGGTTCGGTACTGCCGCAAATGTTCTAAAATTGGTAAATCGAATGAAAATATTAAAGTTTCGTTTCTCCCTCAAAATAGATCATTATTGCTATCAGTAGACCAAAGAACTAGTACATTATTTGAAACATAATATTGTTATAGAACGAGTCTAGCAGCTGATTTTATTGACGCAGATCTTCAAACGACAAAGAAACGTGCAAGGTCACCTGTTGTCCATATTTACCAACCCCTCCGCTCGGGCAGGATATAACACAAGGATAATTTCTAAGCGGAGTTTAACAGGTTTGAATTTAGAGTTTTCTTTCTCCTAGACTAGTTGCCTCACCAAGGCTGAAGAACTCAGTCTGCCCTACTACATAGCTGGAGGGAGAATAATTGGATTCATACCTTTCTCAAGGGTATTAGGGCAATCAGCCGCGTCTAGGATTTGAACTCGTGTCGCCGTGTCCACGTTCTACGACAATAACCATTACACCACGGTCACCTGTTGTCAAGTAACACTACATACAGTGTGTGGAAGCAAAATTATGAATATTCATGTATAATGATAAACAACACTATCATAAAACAAGATAAATTTAAAAAAATAAACAACAAAATAAGAAAATAGACACAAAACAGTAAATTTACTCAATATGGCCACCATTTTAAAAAATTATTCTATCAACACACCTTCGAAACGATTTGCATGCCTTAAAAAATTCTTCAGACATTTTATTCCATTCCTCCTCAATATCAGTCAAAAGCAAACCAATATTTGGAGGGGAAGTTGCATTTGTTTTGTGTTCTAAGACGCACCATATAGTGAAATCAAGGGTATTAAGGTGTTGGCTTAAATGTTGTTTAATTGCTGTCCTCACAGTTTTCTCATGGATTTCAATTCATTAGCGTACTTTCTTATTGACATTGTGGTGTCCTTGAAACTTTAACTTAGTTTCGGCGTTAAGCAAATCATAGATTTTTTGTAGTTTCTTTTCGCGCTCACTCGAATTTGGCAGAACTAAAAAAAAAGTGCTTGAATAATAGAGCTAATCATGAAAATTTAGATTCATAGCGTTTTTTTCAAAAATTGAACTAATCAGACTAAAATGAACGTTTTAAAATCATTCCATATCGACCGAATTGAAGGATAAATGGCATAGCACCTGCGGGATCATACATTGGAGACAAGTCGCAAATATGGAAACTGACAAAAGAAAGTCATACGGATTGTCAAGAAAGACTAGAGAATAGGAAAGAAATTACTAAAAAACTAACGCTCCAAAAATAGCTCCGTATTCCTCAATTACCCCACGTCTAACGAACTCAAAATATAACTTAGACTTAAGTTACACGTAACGCTTAACTTCTACCTTTCACAGAACCTCTAAAGGACTCCGAAAGGAAATGAATAATAAGAATTCTGCTAAAAAAAAAAGTGATAGTTATCGTGACTGATTTACTGCTCTCGACAACCGGATGGTCACCTGAATATTATTTCCCGCGTAGTGTCGTCACTAACTAAACATTATCGTTGAAGAACTTTTTCAAAAGCTTTTCGCACATTAAAAGTGACGAGAATTTTCTATCGAGGATTTTAGGAAGAAATAAAGTATAAAGGAAACAATTAAATCTTCCTGACTAGAAGCTACTTCCAGTTATGTAAGAGAAATTTGGAAATATCTTTTGTTCTATTGTAAATAAAACAGTCGAGGAAGACATTCATTCTGTTATGCATTTCTTCTAAATTAATTAATTCATTTCATTTATTTACGAAAAATCAATATCAAGAATTACGTCTTGTAAATAAATGGGTTATGATTACATATATACAAATATAATTAGAATTGTATTCAGACTTATTTGGTATGTATATGTTAATAAGCGATAGTGCGTATATATCTATATACAAACCTGATTGAACCACAAACGCCTATATATATATATATATATATATATATATATATATAAGGCGTTTGTGGTTCAATGGTTATTGACGTAAGAAATGGACACAGTGACCTGAGTTCAAATCCTGGACGACGTTGTTCGCATTTCACATTACTCTCATACCCTTTAAAAAGGTATGAATCCACATTTTCTCCTTCCAGTTGTGAAAGGAGAATAGTAGCGTAGATTGTTCTTTAACCTTGGCATGGCAACCGGTCTTAGGAGAAGGAAAACTCTGAACTCAAACCAGTTAAACTCCACTTAAAATTGTCCTTATGTTGCATTCTGCATATGCGGAGTGATTGGTGTATGTGTATATATATATATATATATATATATACACACACACACATATATATATATATATATATATATATATATACACACACAGAGATACCCACTAATATATTGAAGGAATTAAATATCAGAAAATAATATTTTATCAATCTAAATTAACAAAGTGTAAATGAGAAATATAAATATTTTCCATGCTGATGTTTGTTTTTTTTAGAAAATTCAGAAAATTTACTGAATAAAAGAGAGAGAGAGAGACACACACACACTATATATATATATTTTTTTTTTTTTTTTTCAATGAAAATTTTTATATTTCAATAAAAATTTTTTCAAAAATGAAAACGTAAAACTTTCCAAATTAAAAAAAAAAATTAATTACTTTGAATTAATTTTTCTTTTTACGATTTAGGCTATATTTTCTGTAAAAGTTGGGTGTTGCTTTCAAAATCTGTTTTAACGGTTAGGACTTATCTTGATAAAGAATATAGATATTTTCCTATGCAAGAATCGTTTCGAAAGAATTGAGTGAAATAATTTTTAAGGTAACTGCTGTTGAAAGTAAGATTTAGCGTGAATTGAATGCTGACAATGTAAAAATGTTAGTTGGTTATTTTTCACTCCATGTAATCTGTTGTTGGTTTATATATTGTAAAAGTCAATACTTTTTTTTCTCCAAGCAGTTATATGGTTTAAATAAATCATGATAACTATTTGTAAACAGTTATAGTCACCAGTATAAGAAATAAACATATATAATATTACAAACAATTTGCATAACGCAATGCTTTCAAGTATTCTTAAATTATTCTAATAATTTATGCACTATCACGTAGTTTCAAATAACTATTCCTACTAATCATTTGCTTGCACAAAATTATAGCCCTTCAACGATTCCTATTGAACACTTATAATTTGGATGCATTTACATATTTCTAATCGAACATTTTAAAATCAAAACGGATGATATTATTATTATTATTATTAAGAACCACACCCTACAACATTGATTGTAACCTCAATTAAACTTGCAGAAGTATACATAAAGAGTGTACTTATTTCTTGACTGCTATTAATTTATACTTCTGGTTGCAAAGTTCGGTAACAAATAATATCTAATAATATCCATTTTTATTGCCCAATGTTACACCAGAACTAATAAAATCCTATTGAAAATCTCTGGTTTAGAAAATAATTTACTTTTTACAAAAGAATTATTAGGTATGTATTTACTTATAAGCGATATCATGTGTTCGCACGCATACAGACATACATACACACGCACACACTCTCTCTCTCTCTCTCTCTCATACATATATATATATATATATATATATTGAAGAAATTAAACTACATTTTTAAGCTTTCTTTGATCCGCACGTAACTACTATTAATCTTCATATTATCAATGTTTTGGAGTAGATTAAATTATCTAACATGTGCAGAACATGAAAAGACTGGGTAGGAGCAACAAAACGTTGAATTTTTCTCAACGAAAGCTTAGCACAATTGATTATGTGGAAAGACAAGATAAATACACAATTTTGAATAAATCCATAGATTAGACGTATGTTTTAAAAATATGCTAACAGTAATTTCAGTTTTCCAATGAACCTTCGCTTTAACTGGAGAAGCAGCCTGAGCTAGAATGCATAAATAAAACGATTAAAAGTGAATAAAAAAGTGGTGGTTAAAAAAAAATCACTACGCTAAATGGTTGGAGAGAGTAAGAGTGGAGAAATAGCGATCAAATTTACAAAGACTGATGTTAGATGAATAAACAAAAAACGTGCTGAACTATAATGAGGCTGCGAAAATTATACTACCTTAAGAGTTACTTGCAATTACAACCGGAAACAGTAAAACCGTATCCGGTCTTATTTATCTATTTTTTTGCGTGTCCTCGTTGTTTTAGCCTTTTTTCGTCGTTGGTGTTCAAACTGTGCTGACGTAAATGCTTCTGTTTAGGAAGTAGTGATTAATTAGATTTCATAGTTATATTTATCATATCTTTTATTTTCACGAGTAAGGGATTGTTTCATTTTTAAGGATCATGGTAAAATGTATTGTCAACTATTAAAGCATAACTCAATAAATGTTCAGTATATTTACTACAAAACTAAAGTTTAAACTTTTATTTCCTTTGTCTAAATTTAATTGATATATATTACTTAAAAGAAATTAAATACTTCACTGATATTTTTATGGCCTTTTAAATTTGCTGTTTGGGAGAAAATATTGGAATATTGGGCTTTAAATTGAAGGAAAGTAATTTTAATTGGTGTTTCGACAAGACCTTAGACGACTGCATTTGATAGTTCATGCGGCCTTTAGGCCAACAGTTCCCCACCTTGGATTAGGACGGTTAGAAATGACGTTTTGTACGACGCAGACTCCACAAAGTATCATACAACTGTGAATTGAACAGGAAATTGCATTATTCTCTACGTTGGAGTATTTTAAATGGGTTATGGTTACATGTATAAACCGGATTTGGCATTATATAACCTACAATGGTTGATAAGCCATAAAACCAAACCAAAGATAGAATTGGCAAACATCAAGTATTTAATTAGTATTTAATTATATATATATATATATATATATATATATATATATATATATATATATATAAGAGTACAGATGCAATTTTTCTCCTCAGCCCAAAAGATATCAATATCTTTTAATGAAAGATCATTTAGGCCATGTGCAACATTTCTTAAGAATGTTACGTCTTTTTTGACTTGATAGATTTTGACAAAGCTCCAGACTAAACTAAATCATAACATTTCAAGTTTTAATTAATTGTAAATGCTATGTCTACTGTCAGGAGGCCTTTCTTTCGTTATTTGGATTACCGAAAGAAAAATTATGTTTTATTCTGCCGCTAAATAACCAAAGCCTCTGTCGATTATGTGCCAGTAGTGTCTAGTATATTAGGACAGTTTAAAAGTAATAGGATTAGGATATGTTTTTAGTGACATATCTATTGGCAAAATATGTCGTCGGCTGTTCCACTGGTTTTACTAAATCCATGATGGTGATCGTCACAAAAGGTCGATATCGACCTTGTAGGGTCGATGAGACAATCCAAAGGGTCGATATACGCCTGGGGATAAGGAGTCAATAAACGCGTTGGGATCGAAAGGTCAACTTGAAAAGCTGAAATTGAGAAATACAAATAGTTTGATTGCTTAACCCTCAAAATAAGTAAACCTTTGTTGTATTTTGACCTCCGACCCGGTCAGGCTGTCAAAATAGGAAATGCACCTGTTTAAATAGCTGGTGCATCCGGTTGAGGAATATCAGGATATTATAAGAGTGTGCAATTGTGACGCTCGCAGGAAGAAGAGTGGGAGTTAAATCATTATATAATCGGGGTGAAGACAGGAAGTCAGCAGTTGGGGATCAGACGAGTTGGAAATAAGATGCAGTAGAGAAAACCAGCACCCAGCAGAGTGGACCCCCAGCAGAGTGCCCCCCCAGGCCCCCGGTTGAGCAGCCCAGGAGAACGGGAAAGAAACGCGGTTTTGACCAATAGAATGGGGGGGGGTCAATGTGTTGCAGTTCTGTTCGGTCTCCAACTCCCTCTCACACACAACCCTTTCAAATAAAGTGAGAGGTATATTTTTTCTAAAGAACTGTGTCGCTCGTCTTTATTGTGTCGTTGTAATGATTCAGTATACACGCATATGTATTATGTGGCTATACAACACCTTTACCATGTTTTCAAATAAAAAGTTAATTTTGTTCTAAACCAAAGATTCTATGATAATTTCTTGTGGAATGTTATACAATAAAAAAGAAAGTAATTGATATTATTCATTTCCGTCTATCTACGTAGCTTTTTCATATACAGTATTGCCCATGAATTAGAACACCCCTAAACTCTTTTTTTTTATTTAAAAAAAAAAAAAAGAAAAAAAAAAAAGGTTTTCTTCTTAACCAAAGATATTAAGATTTGTTGTTGAAAATAAGACAATAAAAGCGGAAGTTGTTATTCATCACTTCGCTTAGTAACCAAAAATAAAATTATATAGAAGGTGTGTGCTTATTTTTTGGATTGCTGTGTATCATATTATTCGTAACTGAGTTTTGCTATATTGTGGACTGAATTTGAGATTAGAGAGTCGAGACCATTCAGACTACAACACTTGATTGATTTTAACGGCATTTCAACTCGTCTAGGTTTTTTTTATGCTTGTAGGTAAGAGAATTGCGTTTGTTGTACATTCATATTTACATTTTTTGCGTCATTTTTTTCTAAAGTGTTTTTTAGTACGTGTTCTCGTCGAATACGAATAATTTGAAAATAGGTCAATGTGACCCATAGATAAGACCTTAACAGTGCATTTCTGAATTCCGGTTGATCTGGAAGTAATGACAATGTAGGGGTATATTACTCTTACCAGAGTTCGAGAACTATAGCCTTACCGTCAGATGAAGCTTAGCGCCATTCCCAGGGCACTCCCTTTTTAGAGGGTCTTAGCAGACGCAGTTAGCGTAGTCTAAGCCCAAGCGACAGGTCGTAAGCAACAGGATTAACATCAACTTGAATACGTATTTAGAAGAATCCTGGACACCTATGGTGTCTTGAGGTTACTCAGAGATCAGTATAAAGAACAGAAAACTAAAATTGGGGCTGCTGAATACATCGACTGCACATCTGGAGAGGGGCAAAACAACCTCAACGAGTTTCCTAGATATGACACTAAACAAGCTGATGGTGAGGTTTAGGGAATTCAGAGTGCCCCTTTGTAATATAATTGCGGAGGGATTTCATTTTATATATCTTGCCGTTCGGTTTAGTTAGGCTGAGAACCTTTCGCTTAGTGCATGGGTTAGTTCGGTGCACACATTGAGTGCAGGTGTTCACGCGCGCACGGGGCGGATGTGACAATCAGAGATGTCACAATAAAAACTCCAGATTGTAAATGGGACCGGGGACGTGAATGACGTCATGCCTGGAAGCGCTGAGGGTTTTGGAATTTGAAAACAAAACAAAAAACAATTAGTTGAGATTTAAACTCCGAACGAGTGAGTTGAGATTCAAGTCTAGAGGAAGGTAGTCGATTTTTGGTCTCGCCTTGGCGAGACCAGTTGGGGTTTACGAAATGTGCGACGCGTTTGTTGAAGAAATTGTGTGTCTCTCTCTCCTCATGTCGGAAAACCTTAAACTCAAAAAAGGTAAATAAAAGTTTCGTACCTGAACCAATTTCGTGTTTTTCGGATTCCTATATGCGTATGATCATTTGTGAACGTTTTCCGCATCTGTATGAATATGTCTATTTCACATACTCATATCTGGCTATGTAACACCTTTTTTGCCATCGCTTCCAGGTCCACTCTGGCCCGGAGTGATAGCACCTTATAGGGTCCTATCTATGGGTCAAATAGAACTAAACTGCGGACTTATACTAAACTGATTACTTAGAATAGAACTGTTTTGATATTTAAAATGCGTACTTATGCTTGTCTGAATTACTTGAAATAGAACTGTTTTTGACATTGTACTTAAGCTAAACTAAATCGCTCGAAATAGAACAGTTTTGAAATTTAACTGAGGGTAAACAAAAACTATACTTATTCTAAATTAGATTATTTGAAATAGATCTGTTTGACTAAACTGAATTGCTTGAAATAGAAATGTTTTTGACAATTAAACTGTGTACTTATGGTAAACTGAATTGTTTGAAATAGAACTGTTCCTTTGTGTGAAAATGAATTTGGTATTAAATACTCTACAAACGTTGATATGCCATAAAACCCAAACAAAGAAACAAACAAAAAGCACTTTAAACTCGCGAAGAGTAAAATAACACTAAAAATATTGTAGACAAGTAAAGAGTCTTAAGATGTTTATTTGAAATACGTTCCACAGTAAAGGTCTGTAAAGGATAAAAATACTTTTCGTATACTCTCACAGAAGTTTTGACTGTTAAACTGATCACGTTTAACTGTAATACATTTGATAGATGTGCTATTTTTTCTATCAAAAAATTCGACTGAAAATCAATTGACTTGAAAATGACTAAATCCTATTGAACCGTTCAGATATAACAAAATTAGGAAGAAAAAAGAATAGTTCGATGAAGATAAACAAGACTAACAGACCTTGGGAATAAAAAAAAAAAAATTAAAAAAGAAGTTGATGAAGACCGACACAGGAATTAGATTTTTAAAAGTTCTGAAAAAGAAAACAAAAAAAAAAAAAACAGAAAAAGACCAAAAAAAAAGTTCTCCGCTCCGCCAGCAATTTTTGTGTGTGATGAGGCGAAATTTGAATAGGCTACACGCGCGGAATAATACCCCAATTAAAGAAAATAGTCTAGCGTTAAGAAGACCACTTAAACTGATAACGACGATTTTCGCTTTATATCATTTCTTTTCATTCCAATAGAGAGGCAAAGAGTTTTCTTTCTTCTTTCCATACTTTCAGAGGAAAATTTTTAAAAAATCCAGTTTAATCCGGCTTTTTTTTGTGGTTATCGCTAAAGTAGCTTGTCTTTTTTACATGTACTTCATAAATTATATTTTCATTCTACAAATTTTCTTTTAATGCTGTCAAAACAATGTGTTTTTCGCCGGTCGCCATAGAACGACAAGTTTATTGTCTAATCCAGAAAGGACGTGTCCGGATAAAAAAAAAAAAAGATCAGCACATGAGGACATAATTAATTGAACGATGGGCCTATTTTAAAGGGTGGAGTGCGTCATCGTAATGAACTCCGAAAATAAAATCGGCGAACCATGTTCGAATTCTAGTTATGAATGTTTGCAGCAACTTGGCAATGATTTTTGCCAACAGTATGCTAGAGGCGCTCGTGGCCTAACGATTATCGTCGTAGGAAAGTGAATTCACCTACCGAGTTCAATCTAGAATGAGGCTGTTTGCATTTCACGTAGCACTAACATCCTTGGTATGAACCCAGTTTGGGTTTGCTTTGTTTTATGGCATATCAACCATTGTAGATTATTTAATGCCAAATCCATTTCTATACATATAAATAGTTCTATTTTAAAGAATTCAGTTTAGCATAAGTAAAGTTTTTTGTTTACGCAGCTAAATGTGAAAACAATTCTATTTCAAACTATTCAGTTTAGTCAACAAAATTAAATGGTTCCAAGTATTGCTATGTATCACTAACAATTCAATTAAACATCAGTCATTTATTTACATACAGTTAAATGTAAAAACAATTCAGTTTAGCGTAAGTACGCAGTTTATATGTCAAAACAGTTCTATTTCAAACGATTCAGTTTAGCGTAAGCATACAGTTTACTTCTATTTGACCCATAGATAGGACTCTATCAAGGGCTACCACTCCGGGCCAGGGTGGACCTGGGAACGATGGCAATAAACGGGTGATTCGCATTTCCCCAAAGCCCCAGCATCACTGGAACCTCACCATCAGGTTGTTTAGTGTCATATACAAGACACTCGTTGGGGGAGTTTTACCCCTCTGCTGAGATGCAGTCGGTGTATCCTGCACCCACAGCCGACTGGGCCAGGTATGAATCCAGCTATTCTCTCTTCTGCTTCGGGTAAATAGTAAGGTAGACTGGGTTCTTTAATTATGCTGTGACAACGGCAAACTGAATTCATACCAGCTATAGACCTAAAGAGGGATGAGCTCTGCTAGGCTATTCCTACTCAAGACATTCGGCATGTGTAGCGCTCCTACGACAACCATGAGACACAGCTAGATGCTGCTATGGGAGGAAAAATGGCAAAAACCACATATTAAACCACCTGGGCAAGTATGACAGCGGCAGAAGTCTGAATACCAGTCAGTTGGTCATCGTTGTCGTTTTATTTTCTATATATCTTGAGGTGGAAGTGGTCGTTGCATTTCTGACGAATATCTATGAATATATCATACTTTATCCAAATTAATCTTCAAAGAATTATCTTACATAGACTTACATCATTTTGACACGAGTTTCAGTATTCCGGCGAATTGGAGACCTTATTTACCAATCTTCCAATGATTCAGTGTATTCGATCAAATAATTCTTACAATACCAGTTTGTAAGGCTGTTCTGACAATTACAGAAGTGAAACCTGTTATCACAAGACCCTGCATATACATTACTTGTGCATTGTCTTTGTGGTGGAGCAAATTTTATGCCAGACTGGCGAACGTGCATGGGATGTTTATTATCAACAAGCATTAGTTCAAGAATTATCAAACGCTTGAACAGCGGAACAGTCAGTGTCATTTTCGCACCAATGAAATTTGTGCTAGACGATGTTATTTAACGAACCAGGAGTCGATAAAGCTGAAAAAAAAAAAGAAGAAATATTTCAATACAATCTGATCCTCACCACAAGCTATTCCTCTGCAAGAAGAAAAATACTTTTTTTTCTACGAGACGATTCCCAACAAATAAACTTTCAACTAAACCAGATTCTTCCTACAAACCATTTCTGCAATAAATTCCAACGTAACAGATCTTTCCGTCCCCCTCCCACTTTTTAAACATGATTCGGCATTACATGACTGCGGAGGTTGATATGCCGTAACATACACACACAAGAATGTAATACATTCACCATCCAGATGAGAGTAAATTTTTGCTTTGTCAGTGAGACGTAAAATACACTGAATGAATCCCTCACAAAGAGGTGGGACCCCACCTCTGCATCAGATGGTGAGGAGCACTCCTTCATTGCCATTACTCCAAGGTCCACTCTGACCTTGAGTGGTAGTAACGGTCAAATACATCTGTTTAAGAGTTATTTGTGTTCGATGTGCCGAGGGGTACCCTACCGGTACCCGCATCAGGCAGCCTCAACCGACTACCACCAAGCCAAGACACACCCGACCCGACCAGATCCGAGTACACGGCCAACCAATGGACGACCTCATTGCAGTTTAGGAAAAGATTTTTTTTATTCGGTTTATTTGTTGAACAAAAATTTGATTTATTTGTAAATCTTTGATTATAATTTAAACTATTCCTATTTTCAAGGTTCCTCTGCTATCATTTTTTACAAAATGTCAATGATAGTTATATGGTGTCAAGTATTTCAAGCAACTAAATTGTTTCAAGTTACTAATAATAATCATCTTTGGTAAACAGTTAGAGCTTCAAGTACCTATTCTAAAAAGAAATAAATTTCACACAATTATGTGGTCTTACATATTTCGATAGAATACTAATATTTTTTAAACATATTTAATTGTCTCGTAAATAGGGCCCTAATAGGCATTACCACTCCAAGTCAGAATGGACCTGAGAGTAATGGCAATGAAGGGATACACCACACTCTCCAGATCTCCAGAACTGGTGGTTCATCACCAGATGCAGTTTACCCAGGACAACACTGGGTATTTGTACTTGACATATTATTGAATTAAATTGTTTTAAAACCAGCTGTTCTTCACTTAAAAATAGACGACATAATGGTTAAAATACTAGAGTTTGAACTCCAGTTGTGCTGTTATATTCCCTTTCGGACTAATAAAAAAAGTAAAGTCGGCGACAGTAGTCGAGGGCGACCAGAAAGCTGCCTTTTCGATAGCTACTACACCGAGGTGTAGGGGAGGGCACTACTCCTTTCCCTGGATTGCTCCACTTTACCCTTGATACGTATCTTATATTGCTGAGTGTTAAGCAAGGAGGTATCAAGTATCATTTTTAAAGTCCTTGGTATGACTTGACATGGGATTGAACCCAGATCTCTCAGACCATTGGCGAACACTCTACCCACTAGACCATACTCTTGGTATAAATCTCTTTACTCCCCACAGCTATGGGTTAAGTAGTATCACTGCTGTTCTCAATGGTATAGCCACCTTCGTACGTTATTTGATGCCAAAGCCATCCTCGTAGAAAAAAACAATGACACGATCAATTCATAGCTCTAGATTCTTCTTTTTCCTTTGCTATATCTCTTTAGTGTTTGCCAATGGCTCGGGAGACCAGGGTTCAATCCTAGGTCGAGTCATACCAAAGACGCAAAAATGGTACTTAATGCCCCCTTGCTTAACACTCAGCATTATAAGGTAAGGATCAAGGGTAAAGTGGGTCAATCCTGGGAAAGGAGATGCGCCCTCCCCTACACCTTAATGTGGTAGCTATCGAAAAGGGAACCTATGGGTCGCTCTCGACTACGGTCACCAACTTTACTTACTTTTTATATCTCTTTGCTAAATTGTAGGCAATTTGGTGATTGTGTTTTTTTTCTTTCGTCTGGGGTGCGAGATAAAGCAAATCTTGATAAATTTAATCTCCCGGAGAAGATTTTGAAGTATATTAACTTGTCTCTCTTCTGGTTTTTGTTTTATAAGTTATCAATTCGAATGCTGTGACAACTCGTTAACAAGCTTCGATTTTTCAAGGAGAGTATTTTCAAAGAAATAATTAAATGAACAGATTAATCTACAAGGAAAGTAGTCGCGCTTTGAAAAACTTGCAAGGGGTTGCTCATCGGGTAAAAAAACATTTTAGTTTGGTTTGGTTTCTTTACTTAATGGAATATCAATTTTCTTGGGTTATTTAATCCAGAAGTTTTCCTTGTAGAAGAACAGCAGTGAGACTATCTAAACCGTAGCCGGTGGGTGAGGGATAAAAGAAAGACACTGTTTCTTGAGCGACTTGGCAAGACACTATTTACAGGGTCGGTTTTTTAAGTAATCAGAATTTTATTCATCATTATTTTTGTTATTATCAATTTAATTACACATTAACTATATCTTAGTCCCCAATAACTTTGTAAACGAGAATTCGTGAGATGAGAATAGGTACGTTATTAAAAAAAAGTTCCACTCCAAAATGAATAAATAATGAAATTAAAAAAACAAATAAAAAAGACAACAACGAAACGAATAACTCGATCAGAATAATTACTTTACAAACGGGCCTTGTTAATCGTCTCTTGCCAAATCGCCGAAGAAACAGCGTTTTTACCCGATGAGCAACGCTTTGCCAGTTGGTCAAAGCGAGATAGCGTAAACATCACTGCGTCCGTGAGGACGGTGATAAAAATTCACTAAGTCATTTTCGAAATATCCGATCAATAAATACGATTCCGTCCCGGTGGTCGTAAATCCATCGCAAAGGATGATTAGAATCCTAGGCTGCGTCAGAAGCAGAGTCGGGGAAAACGAGTGGGACTTCGGTGTGTATGTGCGTGAATTAAAGGAGGATGGTTGCAAGAAATCATTAGTCAAGAGCTAGGTGTATGATGGAGTACAGGAGGCACTGATATATATATATAATGAGAGATTGAGAGATATATGTAAAAAGAGAAGGAAACATAGAAAGGCTGATTATTACGTTGGATTATATCTACCCTATATGGAGATTTATAATTACGATAGAGTTTTTTTTCTTTTTTTCTCTTTTATTATGGATTGAAAATGACTCGGTCTCGCTCTAGAATAATGAGAAATTTCAGTCCTCGAAGCCACTCGAATCGAATGTGTTTCGTGTTGCTATAATAATGGATTTTTTTTGTATAAAAGGACAGTAGTAGTACTATCTAACCCATAACTGGGAGGATAAGGGGCTCATACCTCTACCAACGTAATATCGCTACTAGAGTTCGAACTCGCTTAGCCATGACATCATAGTGACCTTCACCGTAAGAATGGAATTTCGTATTACCCATCAATGAGACCTGGTTGCTAATACACTTCGGAAAGCGTCAACAATAGCTTCAACATTGAAAAAAATTGGACCAAGCAGCGAATCT
This sequence comes from Sepioteuthis lessoniana, assembly GCA_963585895.1. Classification (NCBI taxonomy): domain Eukaryota; kingdom Metazoa; phylum Mollusca; class Cephalopoda; order Myopsida; family Loliginidae; genus Sepioteuthis; species Sepioteuthis lessoniana. Next base: position 23,513 of record CAUZXS010000076.1, on the reverse strand, counting down.
CCATAGAGAAAAAAGGTAGTTCTTGCATTATGAGGCTTCCATACATTGTTAAATTCAGAGTGTGTTAATAAAAATTATTATTAAAACTACATCGGATAATGAACCCTAATGAATTCTATGGTTTCTCTGTTATTAAAACAAAGCCATTATTTATTGATAGTTTTTTTGGGGTTGGAGGTGACCAACAGCAAAAAAAAAAAAAATAATTGAGACTTTATTAAAAACAATAAACACTCGATTTAACATTTCAAACACGTCAGACGCCCGTGGTGTTATGGTCATCCATTGTAGGAAATGAGCACGGTGACCCGAGTTCAAATCTTAAATAAGTTTGTTTGTATTTTCCTAATACCTGAGGAAAGATATGAATCTAACTTTTTCCTTCCAGCTACCGATAAGTTGTTGGGTAGACTGCACAATTCAACCTAAATAAGGCAACCGGGCTAGGAGCAGGAAAACTCTGAAATTAAACTTGAAAAATTCTGCCAAAAAATTGGCCTTATGTTACATCTTGCCCGTGTGGAGAGGTTGGGTAAATATTTACATGTCTATCTTTGTTTTTCTTTAATGGGTTGAAGGTGTTGCGGAGCCGATAAATATGTCGACCCCGCAAATGAATTATGTGAATGAGGAACAGCCAAAGCAATAGGAAGGAACAAAGGCGAGGTAACGATAATAACAAATGACAATTTATTTTGTCATATTTACAAGCGTAAATGTAAATGTCCGTGATGGTTGATGCTGGTCGTTGAGTACAGCTAGATGTTGGATGCTGGTAAGCTGAGGTCGGTCGAGTCGTAGAGTTCAGCTAGACGTTGGATGCTGGTAAGCTGAGGTCGGTCGAGTCGTTGAGTTCAGCTAGGCGGTCGTCGCGGGCATCTGAGGTCGGTAGATCGATATCCCTGGTTGTGACGGTATGTTGTGGTTAACCGGGGGTGTGTCGATCTGATTTCTGGCTCGTACAGCGGGTCGTACGTGAGTCAGGTGTTGCAGTGGTAGAACAGTCCGTAACAGCGAGTCGTTACGTGGACTGCGTGGTACCTTGCAGGAGCGTCGAGTTCGGTAGATCGACATCCTCGGTTATGACGATATGTTGGATTAACCGGGGGTGTGTCGGCCTGGTTTCTGGCTCGTACAGCGGGTCGTACGTGAGCCAGTTGTTGCAGTGGTAGGACAGTCCGTAACAGCGAGTCGTTACGTGGACTGCGTGATACCTTGCAAGAGCGTCGAGGTCGAGGAAAGGCTAGGGCCTTGCTGGGCCCCCTAGCCGTGCGGACAATGGCTATGGCTAGGTTCGCGCCAAAGCCGAGCGGACGAGAGCGAAGGCTTTGTCGGGTAAAAGCCGTGCGGGCGAGCGGACAAGAGCGAAGGCTTTGCCGGGTCAAAGCCGTGCGGGCGAGCGGACAAGAGCAAAGGCTTTGCCGTGTCAAAGCCGTGCGAACGAGCGGACGAGAACGAAGGCTTTGCCGTGTCCAAAGCCGTGCGGACGAGCGGACGAGAACGAAGGCTTTGCCGTGTCAAAGCCGTGCGAACGAGCGGACAGGCCATGAGGCCGAGGCTAAGATTGGCGTTATCTTAGCGCTGCGCAGATAGTGAAGCCGTAGCTAAAGGCTGGACCGTGCCATTAGCGCTGCGCAGCTTATCGGACAATCGGAACCGAGGTTAAGACCGGTTGGTCTTAGAATCCGTCTTCGTGTTTGCCGCCTGGCCGTCTGTTTCGACTGGTCATTACTGACCAGTCAGAGATGCTCTGACCCGCAGACAGAGACCTCTTGTGGTCCTAAAAAGGACCTTTGAGCATACCCATGTAGGTGGAAGTAAGGCAGGTCTACCACGAGAAGTGGGGCCAACGCCGTAAGTTAAGTTGGATTCGACCGCACAGAATGCGGGATTCCTCCTTAATGAGCTTCGCCGGGGCGTTGCCACGGAGCGTTGAAAAGGGCCTGTTGATATCACGAAAGGGCTGTGACACACAGCCCAGCCGCGTGAATAAGAAATTCCCTCATAAAAATGAGTGTAGCCATAAAGTGTTTTTCTAACCCGTCATAGGCTAGCGACGACTATTTGTTCTAGTCTTATCTAGTTATTTTCGGCCAAAGTGCTTTGTAAATGTTATTAGTTTTTAATTCATCCCTTTTCTTTAGCTATAACGAGGTGTCAAGGTCGTTTGAAAGAAAAAGGGCTTAGTCAGTTCCGGTCGTACCCGGATATAATTGTCCTAAAGCGGGCGTGTAACTTGATATGTTTATGTTTATCGGCAGGTCGCGGCAAAGGTAGTTAATCACGTGTGGAATATAGATGATAAGTCACTTATACTCCCATTGTATCCCCAGCAGAAGAGTAAGACCCCTCAAAAAGTGTGTGTGTGGGGGGGGATGTTCTAAGTATGACAAGACTGAATCTTGTGGTGAGGTTCCAGTCTTCGAGATCTCTCTTACTCTTTCATTGCCAATCCTTCCTGATGTACTCGGAATCATAGAGACTGTTAGATTCCCATCTACGAGTCAAACACATCAGTTCGATAATTATTCTTATTGGACAGAAATACTTGATACTCTATAACTGTGGGAAAAATGATGAGTATTAACTGACTTTACAATTATTTACTATTGGCCTAATGAGTAGAGTATCCGCCAATAGTCCGGGAGACCGGCGTTCAATCCCAGGTCGAGTCATACCAAAGACTCAAAAAATGGTACTTGATGCTGCCTTGCTTAACACTCAGCATTATAAGGTAAGGATCAAAGGTAAAGTGGAGCTATCCATGGAATGGAATAGCGCCCTCCCCTATACCTCAGTGTGGTACCTATTGAAAAGGGAGCCTTCGGGTCAACCTCGACTAACGTCGTCAACTTTACTTTCACTTATTATTACTATGATTAGTTACTTGAAAACATAACTGTGGGAAAATTATTAGTATTAATAATAGTTTCTTGACGTTACAATTATTTACTAAGGGTTATTATTACTATAAACCGGGACATTGGCCCAGCGGTTAGAGTGTTCGCCAATGGCCCGGGAGACCTGGGTTCAATCCCAGGTCGAGTCATACCGAAGACTTTAAAAATGGAACTTGATACCACCTTGCTTAACACTCAGCATTATAAGGTACGGTTCAAGGGTAAAGTGGAGCAATCCAGGGAATGGAGTAGCGCCCTCCCCTACACCTTGGTGTAGTAGCTATCGAAAAGGGAGCCTTCGGGTCACCCTCGACTATGGTCGCTAACTTTATTATTACTATGATTAGTTACTTGAAACCATATAACGGTGTGCACACAAAAGACTTTTTAAACAGAAATAATTACTTAAAATCATGTAATTGTTTATAAATTATTAGTATTAGGAAGACTAAAATCCATGAAGCAATTTAGTGCGCTGCTCGGAACAACTTTGATTGTTGGTTTGGTTTAATAGCATATCAACCATTGTAGATCAATGCCAAATTCAGTTTATACATATATATTAGATATATATGATTTGTAAATATAAGTCAATAAACTGAGAATTAATTTTTATTTATTGCGGACTTTTTGTCCTCATCTTGGTAGTTTTTTTTTGTGTTGTTTCTTCTTTCACTACGTTTCGTGGTGCGATAGACAACAACTATGGAAGGCAGTAATTACTGGGAATACGGCTACAAGACTCATCATTCCTATCCGAGGTCGCGGTAAAATCACCTGAAGAAGGCCAGAAGAGAAATTTGGCCGAAACGTAGTGAAAGAAGAAACAACACAAAAAAAACTACCAAGATGAGGACAAAAAGTCCGCAATGAATAAAAATTAATTCTCAGATTAAGAAGCCTCATCTAAAAATCATCCAATTAAAGACAATTATAAGTCAATAAAGTTAAATTGTCTCAAGTTTTGCTATCTATCACTAACAATTCAATATCAGTCATGTGTTTACACAATTAAATGATCAGAAAATTATATTTTAAACAATTTAGTTAAGGATTAGCCATTTGTTCGCACTTAGTTTAAATGTCAAACAGCTCTATTTGACCGATAAATAGGATCCTATCAGGTGCTACCATTTCGAGCCAGAGTGGACCTGGGAGAGATGGCAATGAAGAGGTACTTTGCACTCCCTAAAGCTTCAGCATTGCTGGAGCCTCACCATCAGATTGTTTAATGTTGTATCCAGGATTTGGTACTCTGAGGGCGGGTTTTACCAATCTGCAGAGATGCAGTCCGTGTATTCTACAGCCCCAGCCGACGGGGCTGTTTTTTTTTGTTTGAGATTTCAGAGGTTGTCAGAAAGCTATCTATCTATCTATATATATATGAGATTTTCTTATAAATGGCAAAAATTAGATATCGGTATCATTATGGGGTATGTAATTCATTCTGTACTTTTCGTATTAACAGTATAGATTATATTAGGTAACGCGGAAGACAATACACTGAGAAAAAATATTGTTCTTTTACTGAAGGTTTTTATGAACGACATAAAGCTCACCCCAGAGTCGAAATCCCACATGAAACATTTCATGATGCGTCTACAAGACATTTTAGCAGGGCAAGCATGAGAACAAAGCCCCTGAATGTCGTAGTTTATCTTTAATAAAAGGAACGGTCAGGGAAATAAAATTCTTCATAAATGGAAACGAAATCCCTGCATTCCGTAAAAGAAGCATTTAGGGTCCTGTTGTTGCTGCTCTCTACCCAGCTCTGAAGGCTAACTGCACCTTGGGCACTTCAGGTTGTGTAATGGTTAACAAGCTAGCCTAGCAAACCATTACTCTCAGTTCTACTTTGATCCGGGTGGTAGTATAGTATATAAGGGTCTCACCTATTGGTCAAATAGAACAAGTCAATCATTTATTAAGGATTATCATTATTATTAGTCTGAAACCATGCAGCTTTCCATAAATTGCTTGTATTGAAAGAAAATTACTAAAGTTGAATAACAATACTTGAAATCATTTTACTGAGTGCAAACAAATGAATAATTTTAAATAAAATCATAAGTACTTGATTAGAATAATTGAAACCAGCCAACAAATGAGCTCAAACAATTCTTTTAAAAATGAAGTTACCAACAAAGTATTCGCCTCCAGAGCAAATGTATATGTATAAACATGATTTGACATTAAATACCCACCAAGGGTTGATAGGACGTAAAATCCAACAAAACCAAATTTTATATTCATGCTATATTCGTGAAAACAGGATTTGGTGTCAAATATCCCAGAAGGGTTGATATGCCGCAAAACCCAACCAAACCATATATATTTGACGTATATGAATAAACAGGATTTGGAATTAAATGCCCCGCAAGGGTTCATCATATTTACCCAACCCCTCCACTCGGGCAGGATATGACACAAGGTCAATTTTTTAAGCGAAGTTTTACAGGTTTGAAGTCAGAGTTTTCCTTCTCCTAGACTAGTTGCCTCACCAAGGCTGAAGAACCTAGTCTGCCCTACTATTTACCCATAGCTGGAGGGAGAATAATTGGATTCATACCTTTCCCAAGGGTATTAGTGCTATGTGAAATGCAATCAGTCCAGGATTTGAACTCGTGTCGCCGTGACCAATTCCTGCGACGATAACCATTACACTCCGCAAAGGTTCATACCCCGTAAAGCACTGTCGGGGTTTACTCCGTACCTCTTATTGATCAGCATCGTTGGAAAGAAACAATCGAGAGATTGTTTCCGCTTCGTAGAAAAAATGTGGTCTCATTTGCCAACGATAAATGTGTTTATTTTGACTTAATTAGTGGAAGAGTGTGGCTATTGCAAGTTTATGAGCGGTCGCTTGAACGAGTTGAAGCAATGAAGTGTTTAATTAGTAAGAATATATTCACCCGACCCCTTTGCCACGAGCAAGAGGCGGCACAAGGTCAAATTTTTAGCGGAGTAGAGCTGGTTTGACTTTAGAGTGTTTCTTCTTAATCAGTATCTGAAAATATAGTTGGGAGTACCAATTTCCTTAATAAACCTGCCATTGACATTAATTACCGGGCCATTGACCCTGTGAGTAGAGTATTCGCTAATAGTCCGGGAGACCGGGGTTCAATCCCAGGTCGAGTCATGCCAAAGACTCAAAAATGGTACTTGATGCCGTCTTGCTTAGCAATCCAGGGAATGGAGTAGTACCCTCTCCTCCACGTCGGTGTAGTAGCGATTGAAAAGGGTGCCTTCAGGTCACCCTCGACTATGGTCATTAAGTCTACCCACTTACAAATCTGAAATAACCAAAATATCAAGTTAGTATGACATGGCTCTTAAATACCAGCCCTACATGACTTTATCCCTTGCAAAAGGAGAATACCCCCCCCAAAAAAAACAAGCGTATCCTGGATATGATACTAAACGGTATCCGATGGTGAGGCTTCGTTTATGGAGATGTGTGGAATGTGGAGTACCCCTTCATTGCCATTATTCCCAGGTGCACTCTGACCGGAAGTGGTAGTACGTGTTTAAGTCTTCTCTCAGAGTCTAATAGATCTGAGCAAAAATCATTCGTATTCTACTGGAAAATCTGATGCCATATAACTGTACATTATCAATATCAACAAAAGTTACTTGAACCCACAATGATTTACTAATGGTTATTATTAAAGTAAAAACTGGCGACTCTAGTCGAGGGCGACCCGAAGGCTCCTTTTTCAATAGCTACGATACCGAGTTGTAGGGAAGGGTGCTACTCCTTCCCCAGGATTGCTCCACTTTACCCTTGATCCATACCTTATAATGCTGAGCGTAAAGCAAGGAGGCGTCATGTGCCATTTTTTAAAGTCTTTGGTATGACTCGACCTTGGATTGAACCCAGGTCTCCCAGGCCATTGTTGAACAATCTACCCACTGAGCCAATGAGCCTTATGGTTATTACTAGTTACTATAAACCATATAACTGTATGAATTTACCTTTCCAAAAACCTTACGATTATTCGGATTAAGAATACTTGAAACCATACAATTTCCTCACTACAAGACATAAAATATCTTGGTATATTGAAAATCAACCAATCTTTTAAATGCTTTTGGACTTGTAAAAAAGCGCCCACCTTTCGGTTGTAAGAGGGCAGAAATATAACATCAAAAATATGCAGGATGAATTCTAAAGGTTGATTGGTTTGTTGTATTTTATGGTATATCAACCATTGTGGGTTATTTAATGCAAAATTCTTGATATATACTCGTATATGGTTTTTAAGTGAATAGTTTCCCGGTACCCTTTTTAAACGAGCAAAAATCAATCATTTGCAAACAGTTAAATGGTTTTAAGTAAAGGCTCAAATAGTCCTATTTGACTCATAGATGAGACCCTATTATATACTACCATTTGAGGTAAGAGTTGACCTGGGAGTAATGGCAACGAAGAAGTATGCTTCATTCCTCAAAGCTCCAGGAGTAGTGACTCACCATCAGATGCAGTTTAGTGCCATTACCAGGACACCCCTTGGTGGGGGAGGGAGTTTTACTTTTCAGCAGAGGTGCTGTTGGCATAAGTCTAAGCTAACTAGGTTAGAATCATCTCTAAAAATGAAGGAAATGGGTGGTGCTGTAGCAACTGGTAGAGTCGGTGTAAGTTTTCATCCCCAACATTAGTGGTCAATATAGTCGACAAGAAATAAAGAATCGTCCAGCTTCCAGATCTTTTCTCCAAGCGCTTCGCTAAAGTGCACGTGGTGCAGCCATACAATACCACTGACACGGCAACAAATTCAAAGAATGCCAATTTCTATTTTATCATGATAGAAGAAAATCGTCTCATCAAAAAGAGGAAGCGTTACGCTAGAGCAACTGGACAGCAGAAAAAAAAGGTTGTATGATCCAGGTGGGAACATATCAAAGAGACATATATTACTTGGCACAGAATCTAACAGATGGACCCAAAGAGAACAATTTTCTTTATGAAGGCAGAATACAAACTTCTCCCAATGTCACTCAACCTCAGCTTGTGGAAGTCCAAAAATTTGACCGATGAAATGCATGCGGGAAGACAATTAGCCTCAAACATAGCCTCACTGGTCGCTGAAAAACTACTCGTGGAGACATAGGCAGATGTTGCAAATCCTTTTCGATACTATATAGAGGTAGCGTGAAGCTGCCAAAGAAATTTTGAATAGAAGTAAAATACGTGGAAAAGTGGATAAACCAAAACACTGACAGCGGATTTAAAAATGGTATTTCGTATTTATTTTAGAAGGACTTCATGCAAATGAAGTCTTTCTAAAATAAAGACGAAATATCATTGTTAAATCCATTGTCAGTGTTTTGGTTTATCAACCTCTCCACTTATATTTTCAGATTTACCAAAATTTACCATTTCTCCATAGAAGTAAAAGTTAAATTGGTCACCGTAGTTGAGGGCGACCCGAAGGCTCCTTTTCAGTAGCTACTACACTTCAGTGTCGGGAAGGGCGCAACTTTAGCCTTGATACGTACTTTATAATATTGAGTGTTAAGCAAGGAGGTATCAAGAACCATTTTTTTAGTCTCTGGTATGACTCGACCTGGGATTGAAACTCGGTTTCCCGGGTCATTGGCGAACACGAAAAAGAAAGATACGAAAAATTATCTTTCCAAATTAGAACAATTTCCCGTTGTTTGATGGTAGCACAGGCTAGAGCATCTCTATAGAAATAAAGTGAACCTTTCAGCTTCTGGATCTGGAGTATGGACAGCTAATTCAAAAAGAATTTGCATAATTGAGTCAACAGTTCTTTTCGACGGGTCACATCAACGTAAGGTGGATAAATACGCAGACCTGCGAGAACATTACATACAAAACGGCTGGACAAGCAATATATTTTATCGTTTAAGTCGAATGCAGAAGTTTTAGTACTAATTCGACTTCTGCTTATCTTTTTAAACTCGGCTCGTCACCAACAGAAAAATGAAAATGTATCAAGAGACTCCAAGATATATGGAAGATGAATCTACAAAGAACTGGTATTCCAGGACCGCGATGAAAAACCAACAAAGCCTGGTGATATCTTAAGTTACTGCTGGGTTAGTGGTAATAATGCATCGGCCTCGAGACCTTGATTGAGGTTCTGTTGGTGGCACTGTAATCGTCTTTATTGTCGTAGTAATATGAATTTATATATATATATATATATATATACGAGTATATATATAATCAAAATCCGATAGACAGATGGATGAAGGGTTGCATCCTCCCTTTCCCTAAAAAGGGCGAGCTCGGATTAGCGAAGAACTACCGAGGTATAACACTTACATCCATAGCAGACAAAATATACCATGCCCTATCACGCAACAGTATAGAACCCAAGATTGACAACATTCTCAGGAAGAACAAAAATGGCTTCCGGAGAAATAGATCCACGACCTTCACAAATATTGACTATCCGTAGAATTCTAGAAGGCGTGCGGGCAAAAATCCTACAGCCAACAATATTATTTGTCGACTTAACAAAGGCCTTTGATTCCATACACAGAGGAAAGAGGGGCAAATTCTACTCGCATACGGTCTACCAAAAGAAACCGTCGCAGCCATAATGATTCTCTACAGAAACGCCAAAGTGAAAGTGCATTCTCCGGATGGAGACACAGACTACTTCGACATTGTGACTGGGGTATTGCAAGGAGACACACTTGCCCCATACCTCTTTATCATCTGTCTAGACTACATGCTGAGAACATCGATCGATAAAATCAAAGAAAACGGTTTCGAGGTGACAAAGAAAAGAAGCAGAAGGTAAACCGCAAAAACAATTACCGACGCCGACTACGCCGATGACATAGCGATTCTGGCAAATGCACCCGCCCAAGCTGAAACCCTACTGCATAGTCTGGAACGAGCTTCCGCAGGTATTGGCGTCCATGTCAATGCACGCAAAACGGAATATATGTGCTATAATCAAACAGGCGACATTACCACACTAAACGGTAGCTCTCTGAAACTAGTAGACAAGTTCACCTACCTTGGAAGCAGTGTCTCATCGACCGAGACAGACATGGACACGTGACTAACAAAGGTATAGACAGCTATCAATAGGCTATCGGTCATAAGGAAGTCAGACCTGACCGATAAAATGAAACGCAGTTCCTTCCAAGCTGAGCAGAAGCTACTTTTGGCGCCACTCGCCCATAAGAAAGATGTCGCTAAATCTCTCTCGACTTTACAGGTATCTATCCTAATAGCACCAGAGATATCTGGTTCCCAAATTCTCATATTTCATGGTTTCAAGAAGCTGACATATCAAGTCAAGAAAAAAGTCGCCTTTGTTGGTTGCTTTTTAATAAAGAAAGTATAAATTAAATGTAGATATTTACTCAAACCCTCCGTCACGGGCAGGATGCGACACAAGGTCAATTTTTTTCTCTTGAACTGGTTACATTATCAAGGCTAAAGAACACAACTATGAATTATATGTAAGTAGTTGATGAGAGCGAAATAAAACAATTTAATGTATTGGGTATATATTGGAAATGATTATGACATTAGTTGTGTATGACTAAACGCGCATGCGCCTGTCTGAGCAAAAGACAAAGAAAAAGAGAACAGATTTTTATCCTAGAATACCCAAGAGATGGAGCAAGCTCTCATAATTCAAGACAACACTGCTCCCAACTATTAACCTACCCACTAACCAATATTCCAGCCGGCACCGCCTGACCTACGTCTTTTCCCTACGGAGAAGGCGACAATGATAGTTGATCAGATAACCCAACCCGATCTTATACCAAGTGATAGTAAATCGAAACCATAAGCCACCGGGTAGATTAATTGGTCCGGGGGCCTTTCAATCATCGTAAACATCGTAACTATACACCGGCCTGCGTTTTAAGTTGAGATCTTTATTGCTGTTCCGATAAAAATGGACGAGTGCGTTGTGGGTTGGCGTTTATGGTAATCCAGGCTGAAGTGGGATTATCTCCTAATCTTTAACTGATCAATTTACCGGTTATCCTGGTCGACTATCTACACCTCTTAAATCCTTGGGTGACTTTTTTAGAATTATATGAACTGGCATTTTCCTTCACAGACAAATTTTTTTTAAATTAAAACGCGTGGGTGTTTAAAAAAATAATTCAGAAGACATCAAATGAAACGAAATGAAATTCAATTTGACAAAGGTAATCGAAATGGAAATAAACCTTGAGTTCGGCGAAATTAAATGAATGTAGATCGTCTGTCTTTGACAATATTTCCAACTGCCTTTGGATAACGTTTGTGCTTCTTTTTTTCTTTCCTTATATTAGGGTGTATCAAAAATATTTTTTTAATGAGTTTGTTGAAACCAAACCAAATCTAAGTGAAGAAAAGGGAAGTTTTCATTTCGGCGTCTAAAACGATACTAACAGCAAAAATCATCAATTGTCATAGGAGAGACCATTTACAGTTCCAAAAGACCAAGCTCCTTTTGACGAAACATCAAGTTGTGTTGTATACTCCAGGGCTGCTCAACCGGAGGCCCGGGGGCCCCGCTCTCTGCTGGGTGCTGGCTTTCTCTACGACATCTCATCTCCAAACTGGTCTGGTCTCCATAAATGATTGAATTTCCTGTGCATTCAGTTATCGAGCGGAAATAACTGTCATGCAGTTCACAGGTCACTCTCTTCCGATGCATCAGTGTGTGACTGTACCGTGGGATTATAACCCTGTCCCATATTGTCAGCCAAGCGCGCCCACGCCAATGGAAGATGCACTTCTGCCGTCTTTGGAATGTCCTGTTTGGCCCGGTCGGAGGTCAATATACAACAGTTGGAGAGCAATCATATCTACACTAAGTTTTTACAATTCCTTCACTTGTAAGCCTTTTCAAACCAAAAGTCGGCCCATTTTAACAATATGAAAATAGAATTTTTATACTTTAAAAACAAAGGTCCCAGAAGCCAATTTTGATTTCTTCGAAACTTTCATCTACAGCTGCTCTTTTATCAGTCTCCCTGCGAAGTTCAATCCCGATAGCCCCATCATATATATATATATATATATATATATATATATATTTACACACGCGTACCAACACACATATATATCTGAATGTGGTAGTGTGGACAGTAGGAGTCTTATCCTACTGTCATTAGGCCCAGTCGGCTGGAGTTACTGAATACACTGACCGCATCTCTGCTGAGGGGTAAGACTCCCCTCAACGAGTGTCCTAGATATGACACTAAACAATCTGATGGTGAGCTTTGAGGAATGCAGATTACCCCTTTATTGCCATTGCTCCCCGGTCCACTCTTGCCCGGAGTGGTACCACCTGATAGGATCCAATCTATGGATTAAATAGAACTAAACGGTGTACTTATGCTAAACTGAATTGTTTGAAACTTTGATCAAAATGACTCGAAAAAGGGTGATACGCCGTAAAAAACAAACAAACCGACCAACCACAATCATTGTTGTGTCCTCAATGTGACTGGGACTGACGTCGGTTGAGACTCTTCTGTCTGAGCAGCCCTATTTGGGAGAGCAACACTCATCCCGATAGCGTTACAGAGGGGTGGTTGTGTGTGATTAGGAGGGATGGCAGTGATCTGTGAATATATATATATATATATATATATATATATATATATATATATATATATATATATATATATATCCAAACACATTGTGCATATATAAGTGGTAATAGACTTGGTTTGATAATCGTATTGGCGAGAAACTGATTGTCATAATTGTTGACTGTGTCCACACGATTGAAACTTAAATCAATGTACGCATAATATGTGTACTTGGCTAAGTGGAAACATTCAGGTACATATCGGCGGCAGGAGTCTGATCTTAAGATCGTTGTTAGAGGAGCGAGATGACGAGGGATTATGAAATTATATATATTTCATCATCTTTAAGTTGTGCTGATAGCACGGAGTTTCCGGACTCTCGCCATCCATGCCTATCGTCTATGATTTTTGGGTTCTTCAGCTTTGATGAGGCAACTAGTCTAGGAGAAGGAAAACTCTGAATTCAAACCTATTAAACTCCGCTTAAAAATTGACCTTGTATCATATCCTGCCTGTGCGGAGGGGTTGGTAAATAGGATTTACCAACCCCTCCACTCGGGCAGGATATGACACAAGGTCAATTTTTAAGCGGAGTTTAACAGGTTTTGAATTCAGAGTTTTCCTTCTCCTAGACTAATTGCCTAACCAAGGCTGAAGAACCCACTCTGTCCTACTATTTACCCATAGTTGGAGGGAGAATTATTGGATTCATACCTTTCCCAAGGGTATTAGTGCTATGTGAAATGCCATCAGTCTCGTCCAGGATTTGAACTCGAGTCGCCGTGTTCATTTCCTACGACGATAACCATTTCACCACGGGCACCTCCTTGGTTGGTAAATAGGATCGTCTATGATTTTTGGCAGATCCTCTTGAATGCATTCAGTGTCTGCACAGAACATACAAGTCTATGTTGGTCGGCCGACACTGGTCGGTCCACGTGTAGTAAACCATAAAAGAGCGTCGCTTACGAGTTCCTTACTTCTCCAGCTGTTCCTTGCATATTTTGTTTGTCACACTCGGATGGTTTGTGTGATCGGAGGTAAGTTGCTACACAGCAACTGATTTTAGTGTGTGTTTCTTTCTTTTTAAAATTGTCCAAAATAGCACGTAGAATTCTTGTGTAGTTCCCCGTCTAGCTTCTTTTTTTCTCCAAGCGTTTCGACAGCATTCAGGTGGTAGTACTGACACAGCCTGGAAGAAATTCTGTTATATTTTATCAGAGATGCAAACTACGCCGATGATCTAGCGCTTCTTGTAAATACTCCTGTCGGAGGCTAATACTTGCCGCATAGTCTAGAGCAAGCAGTAGTAGACAATGGCTTTTAGATCAATACAAATTAAACAGTTCATGCATTTTAAGCAAAAAAGATTCATCACCACGCCATCTGATTTTAGAAGAATAATTTACACACCACGCAAGAAATATATCATCTACTGAAAGTAAGCAGAATATATGCCTTGCAAAAGGCGTGGATTGCTGTTGATATAATCGATAACCTATTAATTAGAGGAGCCCGTGGTGTAATGGTTATCATCGTATGAAATAGACATGGCGACATGAGTTCAAATCCTGGATTAGGCTGATTGCATTTCCCATAGCACTAATACCCTTGGGAGAGGTATGAATCCAGTTATTCTCCCCCCAGGTATGAGTAAATAGAAGTACAGACTGGGTCCTTTCGCCTTCTCTAGGCAACCAGTCTACGAGAAAGAAAACTTATTTCAATCCTGTTAAACTCCGCTTAAAAATTGACCTGATGACACATCCTACCTAAGCGGAGGAGTTTTGTAAATACAGATAACATATTAATAGTAGTACACGCCTTTTGCAATGCATATATTCAGCTCACTTTTAGTAGATGATATATTTGTTCCGTGGTATGTGTAAATTGTTCTACTAATATCAGATGCCGTGGTGATGGATCTTTTTTTGCTTAAAACACATGAACTGTTTCATCAGTGTTCGTCTAAAAGCCAATGCCTACTGCTGCTTGCTCTAGGCTAGGCAGCAGGTATTAGCCTTGGACAGGAGTATTTGCAAGAAGTGCTAGATCATCAGGGTAGTTTGCATCTGTTATTTTCTGCAGGATACTGCCTGGTTCTTTTCTTTTTAGTGTGAAATGATATTATTTTTTTAAATATCTACCGACGTCTGTTGCACGTTGTCTTGACAGATTATAAGCATAAATGGTGCAAATGTATCTTCTTGCAAAACTTCAGAGTCTATGTCGAAGAAGTCTGCAAAACCATCTGGTGAGAGAACTATTGCTTTTGTGTAAAGCATCATTTTCGCGGTATTTGTTTCTTTGAGGAGACCATATGTTCGTAGTATATACTCCATACACAGAGGATATATATCATTATCATGTCGTGCCGCTAGCACGGATATATATATATATATATATATATACACACACACACACAAAAGATTGTCTAAACTAGAAATTTTAATTTTCACAAAGTGGAATCAATGCGTTGAATACTAAATAGAAGATTTTTTGGGAAAAAAAGATTTTAATTATTCTTCGTCTCTATTTTGGTAAATACAGTTTTAGCCTTGAATTTTTTTTTGAAATCTTGTTTATAATAATAATAGCAAAAGCAGCAGCGACACGAATAAAAACAGAGTTTGCTCGTTTATATTTGTCTCATTGGGGCGCTCATGGTGTAATGGTTATCATCGTAGGAAATGGATACGGTGATCCAAGTTTGAATCCTGGATGAGATTGTTTGCATTTCCCATAGCACTAATACCCTTGGGAAAGGTATGAATCCAACTATGAGCAAATTGTAGGGTAGACTGGACTCTTTAGTCTTGATATGACAACGAGTTTAGGAGAAGGAAATCTCAGAATTAAAACCCGTCTAACAGCTTAAAATTGACCAGTCGAGTCCACGTGGTGTAGTGGTTAATAGGCTGAACTATAGAATCGTAGTAAGCGAGTTCGAACTCCAGTTGCAGTATTGCGTTCACTTTCGGACAAATACCCTTGGGAAAAGCTAAAAACCACCTTATCCTCTCATTTGGTAAATGTCTGTTGCATGGGCGCCCAAATAGTTGGATTTTTAACGGCTAAAAATAAGAAGTTTTGGAGGATGGAATGATGAAGTTATTTGAAAGGCGGAAGAAAATATCTGGAGAAAAACAAGATAATAAATATGTTTTTTTCCCTTTTTTTAATTTTTTTTAATAAAGTTAATGTGTAAATGTCATTCGCTTAACACGAAGACGTAGTTGGGGTCAAGGTTATCTTCGTAGTTAATGGAATCGGTGACAGGAGTTCAAATCTTAGACGAGGTTGTTTACGTTTCATTCTGCGCTCAGGATCTTTGGGAAAAGTCTTCCCACTCCCGGCTATTGGTAGTAGTAAGACAAAATGGTTTCCAAAGAACCCTGTCTAAGTGAAAGAAAACTGAATGCAAACCATTTTCCCCAGCTAAAAATTGACCTTGTGTCAACCCTCCTCCAAGGCGAAGGGGTTGGGTAAATACGTATTTAATAGAGCAAGCTTGTATTTACTTAATAAACAGAACGAATCAAAAATGCACACAAATTTGAAGACAGAGATTGAGGTGATTGGTTTTCGTTATAGAATGTCTATTATTCGATTTCAATTACTATTACCATCAACATTATGATAATCTTATTCTCTCAGGCGAGAAGTTAATATATATATATATATATATATATATATATATAACGTGTGTGTGTGTGTGTGTATGTGGCCAAGTAGATATTGAGGTCAGAGTGTGGTGAAGGTAGGGGTGTGGAATTCTGTACCCCAAGGGACACGTCAGACAATAAATAATATCGGTGTATATTGGTTTTTCGCTCGCTCTTAGTAATAACACGTCGAGCGCTTCTCGGGCTTTTCATTATGGAGTATACCACGCAGCCTCCGCCCAAAATATTGACGACCCCAAACACGTTTAAACGCATTCACATACTCCATAACCGACTTAAAACGTTCGACGACCGGGCACCATCCACTACTTTACTCTCTGCCTACATTCATCCTTTTTATTTATGTAATCTAGTGATTTGACTCTCACCACTCCCAAAGATCTCGTCTGCAAGCCACGTGAGACTTTCGAATGTGACTCCCGGGATAAGTACGGTCGGTGGGAAGAAATAAAGAGAGAAGGGTGAAGAACTGCTAATTCATATATTGTTGTATATGACCTGAGTTGATAATCTGAGGCAGACAAGTTTATCTAGTTAGTTATAAACGGACATATATATATAAACACAACTAGAATAGCCAAACTATGAATTCGTTGAGATCCGCTTCTTAAATTTTTATATGGATCACTCAATCGTTGGATGGAAAATTGGAGAAAAAGAGACAAGTCGACCATATTTAAGCGTGAAAATTTTGTCACGTGGCATGATATTTGTGCATGTGACACGTGCATGGTTTGGTTTGGTTTTATGGCACATCAACCATTGTTGGCTATTTAATCCCAAATCTATTTTTATACTTATAAACAGTTCTATTTCAAACAATTCAGAACAGTTTTTTGTTTACCTAGAGTTAAATGTCAAAACAATTCTCTTTTAAGCAATTCAGTTTAACATAAGCACACAGTTTGAATGTTAAATATATTTTTTTTTTGTCAAACAATTTAGTTTAGCATAAATACACTGTTTTAGATCAATTTGACCCATAGATAGGACCCTATCAGGTGGTCCACTCTGACCCGGAGTGGAACCGGGAAGCGATAGAAATAAAGGGGTAATCTGCATTCCCTAAAGCTCCCGTATTGCTGGAGCCTCACAATTAGATTGTTTAATGTCATATTCAAGACATTCGTTTGGGAAGTCTTACCCTCAACAGAGAAGCAGTCGGTGTTTTCTGCAGCCCCAGCTGACTGGGCCAATGTAACACAATGAAAAATAATCAATCTATTATCTTTGACATCTGAATAATCCAAATTTTGGTTAAAGATTTTTGGAAATCAACCATGGAATTTTATATCCCTTGTCAGAATAATAATAAATTACATTGTTATATTAGTTTATCCAATAATTTAATCACAACACATTATCTAATCCCGCCAAAATTACACTAAACAAGGTTGGAATTAAAAAAGTTACTTACTCTTCAATGAGAATTAAGAATTTAAATAATAAAAAGGGAGCTTTCTAGTCTCCCTCGATACGGTCGCAACTTTATATATATATATATATATATATTATACAAATCTCATATATATATATATATATATATATATATATATATTTATACACAAACATTATATAGATATATATTCACACACACATACACTCAACACATTATATATATATATATATATACACAGCACACACACACACTCAACACATTATATATATATTTATATATACACACATACACTGAACACATTATATATATATATATATATATATATATATATACATACACACACACACACTCACATTATATATATGTACATACACAGACACACAAATATCAAGGCAATGGAAAGACCCAAAGTTTTATTCCTTATGAGACTAAAAACATAAAAAGCAAAGGAAAAATAAAGTGACGAGCGCGCAGACTGGTTTTGCTCTGCGCAACTGAGCTAAAATCGAGGAGAATATCGTCTAAAACAAACAACAACAACAACAAAAGAAAACAAAAAAAAAAAAACCCCCAAAAAACAAAACAAAATAAAGACGAAAATATGGAAAATATTTAGTGTGGAAAATAGTTTTGTATTGGAGACAATAGCGAAATAATATTAAGTCCCAGCATACATTCTCTCTGTTTACAGAGAGACGGTCAGCCGGACAAAATTTGAATTGTCTCCAATACTTTAAGATGGAATGAAGAGTTTGGCTTGCTTAGGATGGTGAAATTTCTAGCACCGTCATGATTATTTATAAGGTGTTCTGCTGTAGATGACCCATATGTATTCTAAAGATTATCAGTCGGACCACTTGTAAAGTTACGTATTTTCGAAGGGACACGATTATTTCTAGCATATATAAATATATATATATATATATATATATATAGTGGTAGAATCTTCGATTGGCGTTTGAGTAAACCGGGTTTCGATCCCAGCTTCGGGAAT